>JARHVA010006092.1:232500-425000 GCA_037957365.1 Torreya grandis
AATATATGCTATAACAATTCACCCAAATTCTCCAACAAATTTTGATGGAAAATTTTGGCTCCTCATCTACAACCCCACATCTTTTTAGTGCCCCAACACCCTTAAAAGTTTTGGTGAATTTTGATATCCATACATTTGAAGGAAAAATCAATGTTGATGTATTAGAAAATTTGTTGGATAAATTTTCATATTATTTTTCTATAAATAAATTCATTGATAAAAAAAAGATCACTTTTACTCTTTTGAAAGAATTGTTGCCTATCAAAAATTGGTGAGAAGTGTACAAAAAAAGATTCAATACAGATGATATTGGCCATGAGATAGAACCAACCTAGGATGATTTCATATAAGCTATAAAGGAAGAATACTACCCCATTAGAGCATATGATGATCTATATATAGAGTGGTAACAACTTTGCCAAGGTAAGGAATAGTCTGTTCAAGCTTACACTGACATTTTTCATTCTCTATCTATGAGATTAGGTATCCAAGAAAGTGAGAAACAAAAGTTTCTACAATATCATGGTGGAATACAATGGTACATATAGGAAGAAATGGAACTCTTCAATTTGGCAACCCTTGGTGAGGTGTACAAGTTCATAGTGAAGATTGAGTAGAAGCATGGAAGAATGAGTATGAAGAGTCAGCCTTCAAAATGGAAAAGTGATAAAGAATGTCAAATATGAAGACAAAATTGGAAGCAAATCGAAGGAAAGACTGGGAAGTGGTGTGATTATCACAAATATATAACTAAATCCAAAGAAGAATGTTGAGCCATCAAGTCCCTACTTTCTGAGTCACAATCCTCAACATATATTGCTCTACCTCATACATAGCCTACAGTTGAAGAGGATGAAGAAGAGATTGTAGATGATGAACCTAATGCCATCATTGCTTCATCATAGACACACAAAGAGAGGCCAAATGATAAGGAAAGTTTGTTTCATTCTAATTTATGGGTGAAAGGTAAGCCTTTGTATTTCATTCTTGATAGTGGGAGTCAAAAGAATTTAATCTTTGCTAATGTTGTGAAAATCCTAAATTTGTCCATGAAGCCTCACACAAAGCCATACAATATTGGATGGTTGAGTCTAGGGAGAAACCTCTATGTCACCCACTAATGTCTTCTCTTATATGCAATAAAACTTTACCAAGATGAGCTCTTATGTGATGTGGTCAATCTAGATGTTTACGATGTACTCTTTTGTCAGCCATTCATGTATGATAAACATGGCATCTATGAATCAAGAACTTAGAGGATCACTGTCACTCTTGGAACACGGCACTACATGGTACCAGAGGTACCACCTTATACATCTATCTCCCTTATTAGTGCCAATAAATTTGTTCTCATGGTGGTCAAGCCATAAGAATCCAAAAATACTGTTGTTGCAGCCTTGAATACACAAATAACAGAATAATAGAATCCAATAGATAATAATATAAATAATTCCATGGCCTTCCATCCATATATTAATGGTTAGATAGAAATGGTGAATAATCAGGCCCTATACAGCTCCATAAAGTATAGCTCCATAAATCACAATCCATTCCAAGTATGCATCAAGAATCAAATTAGAACACAAATGCCACACTTGATGATAAATATTGATGAAATAGGGACCATTTATTGTCAATTAGGTAGGAATGATCTAGCAACATTTCAGGGGATAATTTAGGTGATTGTTCTACCTCAATTGGCGACAAAACTTTTGGGAGCCATAACTTTTGCACCATATCTCCATTTGACTCACCATTTGAACCATTGGAAATTTAATAAAGAGGTGGATTTCATGAGATGGAAAAGAGATATTTTTTTTGGTTTTTGACCCATCAAAAAAATTGTAAGTGCCCTAAATTTTAATTTTAGTAGTGCCGTCTAAAAATAGTAATTCCTTGAATTTTGTATTGTTGTAAATCATGGAAGTCAAACCAATTAATGTCCCTAGATATTGGTGACCTTACACATCCTCCTCATACATTAAAAATATGTATAAATTAATATATAACCTAAAATGGAAATTAGACATCTCTTCTCAGAGATAGGCATATGTTTGGGTCTATAAATTTGATGAATAAAACATCTATTTTTAGAGATAGGATTATTGTTATTATGTTTTTATTATTTATTGAATTATATTTCAATCAAAGCTTTTGATTTTTGGATAAATGAACTTCTACCTTAAATTTAAGTTCAGGTATAATTTCTTTTTTTATTTTATCCTAGTATTTTGCTTTGTTGAATCACTAGAATAAAGTGGGGGGGGGGGGATGTAGTCATATAAAATGTGAAATTGGATGACTTAGGCATGTTTAGTGACACCTAACCCATATGTCCTCTTTATTACTCAAGCAAACCTTATAGTCTATTCTTTCACTAATTCTCAATCATTTTTAGCATTTCAAACTTAGCTCTTTCAGACCCAGGTAGCCCTTTTAGGCCTAGATTTATTCTCCCTAGGTTTCATCCCATTAGGACAATAGTGCCCAACTTGGTATTATAATTGAAACCTAATGTGCCATGATTTTGGTGTTATTGTCTAAGTTCAAAATTGCTCATAATAGTTAGATTCTTTTGGATCCTTATCTTTTTCATTGTTATCCTTAAAAAATTCATTTGACCCATGATCATTAATTATCCTATAAAAGGCCATTCAAAGTCCATTTAGAGGCATTGGCACTCGTTTACAAGAAAGAATAAAGAATAAAAACAAGTACACTCAAGAACTCTTCCCTATTCTTTTCATATATCCTTCCAAGAGAATTTTAATCACTCATACCAATCCCTAGTCATCTAAAGTACATCTAGTTTTATATCTAGTTGCATACATCACATACAATTACACAAAAAAATTTAGCAGAATAACTACATTAGCTTGATCCCTCTCCAGAGTATTGGTATGTAGGTAGTGTTCTCACACATGGGGTGTCAAGTGCATCCATTGTATCCTCTACACATTAACCCCTTCTCTCTCTTTCCCAGGTTTCTATTGAAATTCAAGCACAAAGAACTCTTAAGGGTTTTTAAGAGTAAATATGACATACACTAAGCTTCGTAAGCTTCTAGAAATCAAACATTTATAGATAGGCTAACAAAGGCCTACCGAATAAAACCCAAAAATAATTTAGCCTCAAGACAATAGCACTAGAATAGGACTATAACATCAAACAATGGGGTGTCCACTTTTAGTACTCCTATCTAACCTAGAAATGAAGTTCAAGAACCTATTCTAGCCTATTTTTTGGTCCTAATCCTCCATTATTAGGCCCTATCTTAGTTTGGATCAACAAAAATAATCTAAGTTATATTTTCTCTCACTTCTTTCTATATTTAGAAGACAAAAATATTATCTATTTACACAAATTAATAGGTTAATTAAAATATATTATTAACTAATTTACATTACTCAAACCCATTTATTATTTTAAGAATTAAACACTTAATTTCTTGAAATTAATAAAACACATCCTCATCTATATTATAAATGTCATCCTCCTTGGGTTTCTTACCTTGGAACTTCTTCTTTGGCTTCATCTCTATCTTAAATGTTATTTCCTTCTTTGGTGGTACATCATCATTCTTCCTCATCTCATAGGTACTAAGGGTGACATACAATTGATTTATCTTCAACTGATTAAGATCATGAATTTCTTCTATAAAAGATAATTTTGGATCAAAATTGAGGTATGGAGACCTTAATACCTTTTAAACTACAATAGCCTCTACAAGGTTCTCTCTAAGACCTATGATGATATTCATAATCTCATCAAATTTTTATAAAAATGATGCCACAATATTTTCCTCTATTTTAATAATCTCAAATTATCTTTGGTGAGTCTATAACTTTTCCAACTTAACCTTTGAATCTCCTTCATGAATGATCTACAATTTATCCCATGTCTCTTTAGCAAATTTACAATGGATTACCTTGGTGAACTTAGTCTCTATAAGACCAGAATTTATGGCATTCATTGCCTTAAAATTATTCTCAAACAACTTCTTGTCTATAGCACTAGATGGAGGAGTAGTAGGAATGAGACAACCATACAAAATAGATTTACATACATCAAACCATAGGGACATAATGTATGTCCTCATCCTATCACTACAAAATACATAATTAGATCCATTGAACATTGGTGCTTACTTAGTAGAGAAACCTCCTTGATGACTACCCATATTATACTTTATATCACCTTTAATCTATCAAGCCTTTACCAAAGGCCCTGCTCTAATACCAATTATTATAGGTACAATCACTGAGAGGGGGGTGAATCAATGAGCCCATATATTTTAATTTCAATTCTAATCCCTTCAAACTATTAAAAAATTATCATATATCAACTTGATCAAGTAATATTAACAAGAGAGCTCATTCATTTAATGCATGCAAAAGATCAAACACAAAATACATAGTTCATGTGGGAAACCCTCATGGGAAATAAAATCCACTCTCAATCCTTCAAACACATAAACTAATTGTCTTATAAGAGATAAAAAAATAAGAGACTAGTCAAGTCCTTTACACCAGAAACCTTGATCAAGTCCTCCTCACCAAAGGCCTTTAATGAACCACATGTTTCACAAGGAGTAGCGGTCCCTAAGGAAGATCAAGTCCTTTAGACCCTTCTTTGAAGTGAACACCTCCACCTTAAAATTTTTGTCTTCAATAGATGATGATGGATATTTTATTATCTAAGCCCTACACTAACTCACTTTCTATCTCCTACAAACTCTCACATATGCATGCCACAACATCTCTCCTTATTCACTTAAACTATCCTCATATGCACACTTACGCCTCTTCGCATATCTTCAAAATATAAATATGTAAAAGAACTTTTATATCACTAGAAATATGACCTGTAAGTCATATACTTAGTCAAAAAATTACTTTTTACATCAACTCATCTAATAGTAACACTACTTATCCTCTCTTCTTCACTTTAATGCATATTCCACACATACAAGCCTCTCTCAATTCTTTCATACCTCTATCATAAGTTTGGAAATTGACTTCTTTGATTTCACTATTTATAGAGAATTCATGATTATCAACATCTTGGCTGACCATTAGGAATTTCTTAACCCTTATTAAATATTTAAAATCAAGAAATGTCTCAAAAAAACCTTCATAGGTCAGCCATAGCATCTATGGGTCACCCTTAAGCTACTACGCCTTTCAATTAGGCCCTTGTACCTCTTATAGGTCTCATGGAGACCTAGTCACTCATTTATCACTTTATCAATAAATATTAAAACATAAGAATACTTTATAACTCATGGAACCATGAAACATTATCTATAGGTCCCTTTTAAATTCCAACATCAATTATACCACACTTCTGCTAACCCCCAATTGGCTCAAACACCTTTCTATACACATAGTCATTGTGAACAAAAACACGTTCAACTTCTAACCCTTTATTCATATTATATATGATTGGTAAAAAATTAATAATACATATATATTATCCTCATGGATTACACAACAATCCCTAATAGTTAATTCAATAATATATATCAAATATATATCAAAACAAACCTAAACAATCTTCTCAGGTCACTTGTAGGACATACATGAAAACATAATCAACTTCAAACCTTCATAACTTTGACTATAAACACTTTAAAATATTTAAATATATATTTATAAATTCATATTTGAGTCTTATACAATTTTTTTTACAATATGAAAAAATTATACCTGTATCAAAAGATATAGCCAAAATATAGAGCACTGATTTTTCATATATTAAATTTAAATATTCAAATGACAACGGTCACAGTAAAACTTTGGTCACTAAAAAATCATCTCATGCTCTTGATATCTTAGATAAATTAAACACTATGAATATTATCATAATAAACTCAACCTTTACATTTCATCACTCATCATTGGATCTTCATCTTGAATATTTGGCTTAATGCGCTCCATCAATCTCTTGTACCTTGCTCAGTCTTTATCTGTGTTAAACATTGGACACCTCCATATCAATTTTGTTAATGCACACCTTTTATATCTATCTATAAAACCAACCAATCATAATTATATATTGTAATAGTATCTATCTTTATCTCTAATTGATGTTAAACTTTGAACAATTGTCCTTATCTCACTACAACTTGACACCTTGGAATGAATACACTCCATTGATCCTTTTGTAAGGAACTCAATATTTGACTTCATTAACCAATGATAAATTTGAAATTTTTGATTTTAAATGAACCATAAATATTCACTATATTATCACTGATAAGAAATTATATCTCCATCTTATCCTAATATTTGCCTGGAAGGCTAATTTTGGACCTTAATAACTTTTGTTTCACTTAGACGCATGATCTAAAATTTGGACTATACAATATAATCACATAATATACTCCAAATATATGTCAAAATACTCATGAAACGTTTTCATGTTCAAGATATAACTCCATTAATGTGCTCACTCAGATATTTTTGCCATAAAGCCAACTATGCCAAGAAGGCCAACTTTGCATACACATATCTTTTGAAGCGCTTCATCACATGATATAAAAATTACTAAAAATCAACTAGGAAAAAAATTAGACAAACCCATATCATCATTTTCTCCTCAATATAAATATAACAACATAAAAAATCCTACTTAGCTTTTCTTACCACAATGCAAATTTGGCTAAGTATGGGAAAACATTGTCAAACTGCCTATGAGCCCAACTTTAAACTTGCATATATTATGTTGTGATTCATTATATATAATTAAATTTAGTGTATATCAAATAATAAAAAAAATGATCACAACCATATACCCAAATCCCCCTAACTAATTCATACTTGGCAATGGTGACATCAACATACTGCCTACTCATATTTTCTACCACTAGACCCAAAATGTCTATATGAAAATAATGATAAAATAGATGAAATAAAATCATATGCACAATCACTAAAATAATATAAAAAATATTATATGACACATTTAATATTATTAATACTCCATACTCATCCCTAAACATCTCTAGCCATGCCAAAACTGAAGATCAACCAAGCCTCCTTCAAGCATACTAGGACAATCCATTACACACTTTGTCATTATCACTTAGACTATCAAGGCACTTCATCCACTCACTAGAACACCTCCATGACATCAACATGAAATCATTGAAAAATATCCAACAAGGAGGAAATGGATATTATTTCATTTTCATAAGATATGACATTGAAACTTGAAACATAGTTGTTAGCTTATGTGTTAAATCGTTTATGTTTGTAAGGGTTTTATTGGTAATGGAATTCCACATAACAAAAAGATAAAATGATATGAAATATATTTAAACTAATTTAAATCATCATGTACATATGTGTTTATCTCCTCATTCAATTCATTTCAAATGAAAGGAAACAAACATGCAAGAGAAGTTAGAAAACATTGAACCAAAAAGTAATTAACTTCATATGTCACTATTATCATTATTAAATGACATATAAATCTAGTTAAGGTTCTTAAAAGTATTGAAATAGAAAACCTAGGGTTATTTAGGGTTAAGGTTTGTGTAATATACAAAGTAAGTCAGGTTCACCAAATGTTTTAACCTTTTAGGATTTATTGAATGCAAATCCCATGTTCTTAAGAGCTGAGTATAGTAAATCAGAGTATAAATATTCAATAAATATAACCACTTATTTGTTATATAATTGAATAATTTTGACATTTATATAAATAAAAATAAATAATACAAATAAAAATTTAATTGAAAAATGACTTAGATAGATGATTTGGATTCTAAAAATAGAAGTAGAGGCTGGTCTGAGTTTCATAAATAGGATCCAAGTGTAAAAACCCCACCTATATAGTAGCAACCTAATTGGATAGTAGTTACATGTGACACTAGTGTCCTTGTTTTGGTATTAATGTCATCTGTGCATGACTATTTTGAGCTTATGGATGGACATGTGTCTAGCTTTGTAAGGCCTATTCTTACATGCATGAGTTTTGAAACCCTATAGATGTCTTGATTTGACTAATTTTATGAGAAAACCCTAATCTTGCATGTTTCTAGAGCATACGATTGATATAATTATAAAAGTATGTTTGTTAGTGGGGTAGGTTATACATCCTCCAGACCCCGTTATGATGTAAGTTTCCTACATACCAATACTCCAAAGAGGGATCAAGCTTGATGTAGTTCTCCCCAGATAACTACTAGTGTAAGTGTAAGTGAAGCTAGTAAGATGATTGAATTGAGTGCTTTAAATGTTCTTTTCCTTATTATGGCACTAGTGTCCAAGTGGCCAAACCTAAGGCATGAAGGGCCAAGATGTAAGAGTGAGAATCTGGGACTACTTTAGGGATGATTAAGGATGCATGTGGCCCACATAAAGGCTATATATGTGTGAAACTAGGCCCTAAGATAGGTTGAGGGCTAAGCTAGGGATAAGTGGTCTCATATATCACTCTTAGCACTAAAGTTTCACTTTTATTTGATTAAATTAATATATATTATAATTAATTTTAAAATTAAATAGATCCTAAAAATTGAAAAAAATGTGTAAATGGTTGTATGACCTCCATAACTACCTTAAAAAAATAAAAATTAGTTTTTTTGACTGCATATAGAATTAGGCCTAGTTTTTGAACATATAATTTTTTTCACATTTGGATCAACAAAAAAAAAATATTACATAAACATATATGTGCATGTATATTTCTTTCATGTAGTGACATAATAAAAACGCAGTTGGAAATCAATATAGATAGAAATAGTAAAATAGTCTAAAAATTAAAAAAGTCATATATTTGGAAAGAAAAGATCATTCTCATGATCATGTTAATAATTATATGAATTTTATTATTTAAATTCAATGTATTTAATGATAGAAGTTGAATTTTGTTTTTTATTCTCAAAACTCTTGTATTCGGCTATGTGTTGATAGGTCTAAGTATTTAGCTCAGAGATCCAACCATTTCCAAGCCAAAAGGCTTGGGTTTTGAAATAAACATAGTGTGTATGTATTATTTTAAAATTTCACCAAAAGTAAACAAGGATTTGTTTATATGTGTTTATGCTTATATTTATATATTTTCACATTCATAATTTTATACTTTTATTTTAAAGTGGAGTGTATCAATATATACACTAGCAAAAAAAGGACATTAGTTATATAGTGATGAAAATTTCATGCATTTACACCCTTAAACATTATTTTGGCTATATTTAATATTATTTATGGTTCAACAAGGCCCAATTTTATTTAAGAATGAATGAAAAAGTTAATTTGTTCAATGGAGGAAATTATGGCCAATTTAGACCCTTAACCAATTAGGGGCAAAGCTTTAATTATTTGAACATAAAATTCAATTGTTTCAATGTGATTTGGGCCTTATTAAATTATAATTTCATTAGAAAATGAAGTGAAAATTCATTTGGTTTAATGACAAATGCAAGTTTGACATATTTAAGATATGTTTGAAGCTTTATAAACTACTATGTCATCATGTTAAGGAATGAAATAGTTGATTGGTTCAATTGTGGAATAAAATAGGTTTACTATGAGCCATTCGAACCTAGTTGTGAATATACAATGTGATTTGAGCTAAGTTGGCTTTGATTTCATCATAGGCTGGGGTAATTAGTGAAATGGTGCACTTAATGACATGATTATTGAAAACTTGAGCCACATTCAAAAGTAGTTTGAATTGTATATGATGTGATTTTGAGTGGAATTAATTCTAATGTAATCATATTATGAACCAAATTGTTGATTCATTCAATCATAGAGGAAATTGAAGCCAATTTAAGCCCCTTCAGCCTAATTACAAGAGTAGGACATGATTTTGATCTAAATTCATTTTGATTATTTGATAAATGGATCTAATTAGTAAATTGGTGTAATTACAAACATGGTTTGGGCCATGTTGAGTCTTGTGGACCTAAACTATGGGTTATGATTTAGGGTATAAGGTTTAGTATTACAATTAGTTGATGTAGGTTGGATGAAATTGAACCCCATGAACATAATTTTGACTATATATGATGTAATTTTGGGGCTAATTGACCACAATATCATAAAAAATAGATCATTAATTAAATCACAAAGAGGAATATGTGATTTGGAGCTAACTTAGTGATGAATTAATATAATTATTCAATTGGTGCAATTATAGATGTGGTTTGGGCCTAATTTAGCCTTATGAACCTAAAATATGGCTCAATACATTCCATAGGATAAAAGATATGGCTTAATCGACTCTTTAATTCTATGACAAACATAAATAAAAATGTAATTTTGGTTAATATGAATCCATTGAACTTAAATTCAAGTATATGATATGATTTGGTGAACAAATTAGCTCATATTTTATCACATATCGATCTAAATAGTTGATTATTAGAATTAATGATGTAAGTTGGATGAAATTCAGTCTTGTTAACCTTTTTTTTACTATATAAGATGTAATTTTGGGGAAAATATATCCTAATGTCATACCATCCTAAAATTAATATAGTTGATCCAAAACTCAAAAGTTCTAGTTGATAAATATTTCAATAACACATAAATAACATAGTAACAATGAATTCTCTAAGAAGAGATGTTTTATTACTCAAGATCACAATACAACTATATGCTTATCTCTGGGAAGAGATGTCTTATTTCCATTTTGGGTTACATCATCATTTATACACATTTTAAAAGTATGGTGAGGATGTGGAAGGTCACAAATATCGAGGGGTATGAATTGGTTCAACTTCCATGATTTAAAACAATACAAAATTTGAAGAATTATAATTTTTAGACTACACTACTAAAATTGAAATTCGGGTCACTTCCATTGAGTTTTTAGGGGTAAAAACCCATGAAGAAGATCTCAATGACATCTCCCCATTTTATCCTCATTATTATCTTTCCAATGGTTCAAACGATGAGTCAATTGGAGCTTCGGTGAAAAAGTTATTCCTCCCTAAAGTTATGTCATCAATTGGGGTAGAACCATCACCCAAATTGTCACCTAAATTGTTTCCTAGATCATTCTTCCCTCCTTGAGAAGCAATGTTCCCCATTGAATCAATGTTCATCATCAGGTTTGGTAGTTGTGTCTTGATTTGATTCTCTATGAGCCACTCACCTTGGTGGATAAGTTGGCCCCTTTTGACCACCCAATAAATTTGAATAGAGCATCCTCCTATTGACTTCATCCAGGTGTCCACAATTTGATCCTCCTCCACTAGAGAAAAACTCTATGGATCAAGCTCATCAATGTTCAGTTGTTCAACTATCACTAAAGTGTCCAATAGAGGTGGATGATATGGTTTGAGGAGCTCCACTTTGAATATTGGATGCAAACCAAGGTAGGCGAGTAGGTTCAACTCAAAAGCATTTTCTCCAACTTTGTTGGTGATGTTGTAGGGAACATATCGTAGAGGCCAAATTTTTCTATGTGGGCCTACAAGTCATTCCTTCTAAAGCCAAAACCAAACCTTGTCACCCACAACAAAATGGTGTGCAATCCTATGTTTGTCATGGTGTTGCTTATACTTATGATTCATATTCTCCAAGATGTCATGAACTTGCTTCTAGATGTGTTTCATTTTTTTTAATGAACTTTGTAGCTTTTTCTACCTTAGATATTTCATGAGGTGTGTATTCCATGGTAGAGAATGGAATAGCTATATCCACTTGTGCCATGGGTTGGAACCTGAAGCATACTTGGAATGGAGTATACTTGGTTAAGCTGTGTAGGGCCTGATTATATCCATGTTCTATGAAAAGAAGCCCCTCATCCCATGTGTGTGGATGTTTA
Organism: Torreya grandis; assembly: GCA_037957365.1. Classification (NCBI taxonomy): domain Eukaryota; kingdom Viridiplantae; phylum Streptophyta; class Pinopsida; order Cupressales; family Taxaceae; genus Torreya; species Torreya grandis. The sequence continues at coordinate 244,288 of JARHVA010006092.1, forward strand.
GAGTGATACATCCAAATCATGTGAAAAATCAAGTGGTTCACCACCTCTGTCTAACCACCATTTTATGAATGGAAGGCTATAGAATTCATCATCTTGGTATCCATCATATTCCATACAGTGGACCAAAAGATGCTCTGAAACCTATTGTTTCAATCTGATACAATGGACTTGGGGAGACAAAAATGGAGCCATACATGATTAAAATATAGTTAAGTAGTTTCTTTAATAGATATATATTTCTTACAAGCAATCATGATAGCCATTTTAAAAAAATGATCAACTAAAATAAAAATATAGTCCTTGCCATGTTTTGAAGTGGGAAAAATTGAAAGAAAATCCATTGAGATAGATTCCCAAGGCCTAGTTGGTTTTGGAAATGGTGTGTAAAATACTTGCTTCTTATTTGTTGGCTTGGATATCACACATGGGGTGCAAGATTTGAGATACATTTCCATATCATTTCACATATGGGGCCAGTAGAAGTGTGTCTAAATAACTACCAATGTCTTTTCCAAACCAAAGTGTCTAACTATCTTAGTAAAATGTGCTTCCCATATCATCTTCTATTGCTCTTTAAATAGAACATAGATGTGCCCCATATGATAGAGGACATTATCTTGAAAATAGAAATAAAAAACATGTTTACCTTTTTGAAGCACCTGATATGTATTAGCAAAGGCAAGATCTACTTCATACAAAGCACCCTAAGTGGCAGTCTCATGTCTGCACAAGTCAATAACTATTGTGAGTGCAGTAATTGGTGGGTGGCTCAGATAATCTATAGCTATATTTAAGCTCCCCTTTTTGTGTTTTATTATCAAATGGAATTCCTGAAGATATGTGGCCCACTTTTGGTGCCTCTCATTTCATAGTTTTCTTTATGTCTGGATAAATTCCAATGGTCTATGGTTAGTGTGGATGACCATTGCTTTCCCCAAGATGTAGTGTTTCTATTATTTGTAGGCTCGCATAATGGCATAGACCTTATCATATGTTAGATATTTCCTGACTGTATCAATGCAATTTTCACTATGATATGCAACAAGATGGCCATGTTGCATGATTATAACTCCCATAATATATTTAGATGCATCTGTCATCAACTTAAAATGTTGATGTAAATTTGGCAAGGCAAGAATAGGGTCTGAGTAAATTCTATTATTCAAATTCTCAAATGCCCTTTGTTGTATTTAACCCTACTGAAATGTAGATTTAGCTCATCCTTTAGTCACTTTGGTTAGTGACCAAGCAACATGTGAAAATCCAAGAACAAACCTGTGATTAAAATTTGCAAGACCCAAGAAGCTACAAAGTTCTATGAGGGTCTTTGGTGTAGGCTATTCTTGAATAACCTGAATCTTTTTTGTATCAACATGGACCCCTTATTCATTCACAACATACCCAAGGTACTAAATTATCATCATCCTAAATGTACATTTATCAATATTTTCATACAACTTGTGCTCCTAAAGAGTTTGAAGCACCTTACAAACATGTTACAGATCTTTTTCCCATGTTCTACTATAGATGAGTATGTCATCCAAGTAGACAACCATGAATGAGTTGGTGAAGGGTCATAGGATGGCATCCATCATCCTGATGAAGGTTTTAGGTACATTAGTTAAGCCAAAAGGCATAACCAACCATTTGAAGAACCCCTCCTTAGATTTGAATGCAATATTCCAGACATCAATGGGATCAATGGGAATTTGGTGATAGCCATATTTGAGGTCAATTTTGGTGAATAAATTCACACCATGGAGTTGGTCCAACATGTCATCAATCCTAAGGAGAGGGTAGCAATTATTCATAGTGATTTTATTCAGGGCTCGATAGTCAATGCAAAGCCTCCATGTTCTATCTTTCTTTGGTGCCAAGATAATTGGGTTGCCTAAAGAGCTTGGCCTGATGTGACCCTTTTAGATCAATTATTGAATCTATCTATTTATCTCATCATTCTCCAAAATTGATCTATGATATATAGGACTATTAGGCAAAGGTGACCCTAGGATCAAATCGATAGAATGTTTTACTTAATAATTTAGTGGAACTCTTGTGGGTGACTTGAATAAGTCATCATATTCTCCTATGATTTATCCCATCTACTTTTGTTGTTGTGTTGATTGTGTAGTCAGTACTGCAACATCAACCTTCTTAGATATCTATGATTCGACCACCAGGAGAACAAATTGCTTTATCTTTTATACCAATCTCTTACATTGCTTGGCACTGATCAGGGAGATAGATGTGGGAGGTGGTACCTTTGCTACCCTATAGCACCATGTTCCAAGAGTGAGGGTGATTCTTTAAGTTCATGATTCATAGATGCCATGCCGATAATATATGAATGGCTAACTAAGGAGTACATCACAAACATCTAGATTGACCACATCACACAAGACTTCATCTAGGAAAGGTTTTATTGCATATGAAAGAAGACATTGATGGGCGACACAGAGGTCTCTCCCTGGGCTCAACCATCCAATACTTCATGGATAGATTTAGACTTTTCACAACTTTAGCAGAGATTAAATTCTTTTGACTCCCACTATCAAGAATGAAATGCAGAGGCTTACCTTTTACTTATAATTTGGAGTGGAACAATCTCTCCTTTTCATTTGGCCTTTCCTCATGGGTCTATGATGAAGCGATGATGGTGTCAGGCTCAACATCTATAATATTTTATTCATCCTCTTTTACTATAGGTTGTGTATGAGACAAAGTAGTATATGTCAAGTATTGTGACTTGGAAAGTAGTGACTTGATGTCTTGACATTCTTCTTTGGAGTGAGTTCTAGTTTTTTGGTAATCACACCATTTTTAGCCTTTCCCTTCTAGGGTTTCTTATCTTGAAACTCCTTTTTCTTCCAATTTTAGCCTCGTGTTTGACCTTCATTATCATTTTTCCATTTTGAGGTTTGAATCTTTGTATTCTTTTTGCCATGCTTCTGCTCAATCTTCATTGCAAACTTGTATGCCTCATCAATTTTTTTCAAATTGAAGAGTTTTATTTCCCCTTGTATGTACCATTGTAGTCCACCATGATATTTGATATTCTTATGTTTCTCACTTTCTTGGATGCCCAATCTTGTAGACAAAGAATGAAAAATGTTTGTGTAGTCTTGAATAGATTGGTCCTTGCCTTGGCAAAGTTGTTGTCACTGTATGTATAGATCATCATATGCTCCAATGGGATATTATTCTTCCTTTACCACCTCCACAAAATCATCCCAAGTAGGTTCCACCTCAAGGCCAATGCCATATATACTAAACCTCTTTTTTTACACTTCCCACCAATTTTTCATTGGCAATGATGCTTTCAAAAGAGCAAAAGTGATCTTTTCTCCATCGGTGAACTTATTTATAGAGAAGTAGGAATATAATTGATCCAATCAATTTTCTACTACATCAACATTGATTTTGCCTTCAAATGTATGAATATCAAAATTTATCTAAACCTTGATGGGTGTTGGGGCACTGAAAGGATGTTCCATGGATGGGGAGCCATGAAGTGAGCTGAGGAGCTAGAATTTCCTATTAGAAGTTATTGAAGAATTTTGGAAAATTGTTATAACATCTATGCTCATTTACATTGGAGGGATTCATTCACAATTTACTTGAAAGGATTAGATGTCTCGGTGTCATCTACCATTTGAAGTCATTTGGAGTGAATAGGTGGATAGTTTGGAAGCTCTGCTATTTTCCACTCAAGCTTCTTATAGCCTAACCTCATCCTCGGGATCATACACTTTCAAGACAAATAAATCTGATACCACTAGTCCAAAACTTAGAAGTTTTAGTTGATAAATATTTCAAGAACATAGAAATAACATAATAAAAATGAATTCTTTGAGAAGAGATGTTTTATTACTCAAGATCGCAATACAACTATATGCTTATCTCTAGGAAGAGATGTCTGCTTTCCATTTTGGGTTACATCTTCATTTATACACATTTTAAAAATAGGGGGAGGATGTGAAAGGTCACCAATATTGAGGGAGATGAATTGGTTTTAATTCCATGATTTAAAACAATACAGAATTTGAGGCATTACTATTTTTAGAAACTCACTATTTTTAGACTGCACTACTAAAATTGAAATTTAGGGCACTTCTATTGGGTTTTTGAGGGTCAAAACCCACCAAAAGGAGTTCAATGCCATATCTCTATGTTCTCATTCTTAGATTTACAATGGTTCAAATGGAGAGTCAATTGGAGCTATAGTGAAAAAGTTATGGCTCCTGGAAGTTTTGTCAATAATTGGGGTGGAGCCGTCACTCGAATTATCCCTTGAATTATTGCCCAGATCAATAGTCCACCTATTCAATCATGAAGGAAATCAAGGCCAGTTTGAGCCACTTTAACTTAAATACAAAAGAATTACATGGATTGGGGAAAAATTATCTCCTACTATGTCAAGAGTTTATCTAATTAGTCAATTGGTGTAACTAAAAATGTGATTTTCACCATCTTGAGGCCTATGAACCTAAATTGTGGCTCAATGCATTCTATAAAATGTAGTATATGTTTTAATAAACCCTTTAACTATATCAACAATTTAAATATGGAGTAATTGGTGTAAATATGAACCAATTGAGTCTAAATACAAGTATATAATGTGATTTGGTGCTAGAAATTAGCTCATATTTCCTTGTGTATATTAAGCCAATTATTCAATTGTTACAATCAGTGATTCTAGTTGGCTGAAATTTAAATTTGTGAACCTTGTTTTTAATATAGATGATGTAATTTGGTAGTTAATAAAACCCACTATAATAACACCCTAAACCAAATATATTCCACGTATTTAATCATGAAGGAAATTAGGGATAATTTGATCCCATTCAACCTAACTAGAAAATTAGGACATGAGTTGGGGCTAAAATACCTCTGATTATATCAAGAGTCTATCCAATTAGTTAATTGGTGTAATTAGGGATGTGATTTGGGCCATATTGATCCCTGTAAACCTAAATTATGGCTTAGGGTTTAAGGTTACAATTAGTTAATGTAATTGAACCCCGTGAACCTAATCTTGACTATATATATGATGTAGTTTAAGAGGGTAATAGACCTTGATATCATAATATAATAAAATAAATAGTCTATGAATTCATCTACAAAGGAAATTGGGTAAATTTAATCCTATTAAACCTAACTATATAATATAAGGAATTGATTTTGAGCTAATTATTTTTTAATTAATCTAATTTGTTAATTGGTGCAATTAGAGATGTGATTTGGGCCTAAATTAGTCATGAATTGTTTCAAATAGTCAATTGGTGGAATTAAAGATGTGATTTGCACTAAATTAAGTTTGTGAAACTAAATTATGGTTCAATACATTATATAAGATGAAGCATATGGTTAAACCAACCATATAAATATATTATGTAAATGTAAATACATAGGTAATTATATAGGATTGTATGACATAATAATGTAACATAGTTTGGATTGCATCACACTATAATATATCATAACAATATAACATATTATTTCATTAGAAAATATAATAATATGATATATGGCTACATATCCATAGTATATTTAATGGATACTTGTTATAATGCATACACATTATTTTTACAATAGAAACAACTCTTTTCCCAATGTTTATTTTTATGGTGTTTCAAGATTTATGACCTCACTTCATTCTCTTCACATTATACATTTTAAATGGTGAAGATAAAAGGAATAAAATTATTATTTGCATCCCTATCATAAAAAATAATCAAATTATTATTTGTCTAGTCATGGGTGATGATTTTCATTCAATTAAGAGGAAGTAGTTAAAGTATAAAACACCAGATAAATTTCAAGAGTTTAGATAAAAATAAATGTTTGACTTGAAACATCTCTCAAGACAAGGTAAAAAAACTATCCCTAATGAACCAATTATCATAGATAAAGACAAAATTGATAATGACAAATCTAATAACGATGATGCATGTTTACTTGAAAGTCCAAATTATGTTGCAAGTCCACATTCAAAGTTTGAAGTTTTTTTGTTTTTTTATTTTTTAATTTTTAATTTATTTTTTATCATGTATCTATGAATGATGATTTAACCCCTAAAAATGAACAAAATTTCATGGAAACACATCAATATCAAAGTAACCATCAAGAAAATACCATGAAAACACTAAACAATGACGTAACAATGAAGAAACTAGTATTAAACATAATGATTTAAAAACATCTAATAAAGAAATTCCACCATTAACAAAACATTAAAGTATTTTTCATATAAAAAAAAGTAATTAATTGAATTTGATCAAAATATTTTTGAACCAAATGCATAACAAAATGTGTAACTACAATTCCATAAGACTAGTTGACGAAATTTGGGACCATTTCTTTGATAAATTACCTTTTAATAGTCAAAATGTCTATTTTTTGACTCATTGATGTAATTTTTTATGATTAGAATTAAAATTTACTCTGTAGGATTAAGCACATCTAACATGGATGATGAAAACAACAAAATTGTTAAAAATATTGAGTAATTAAGAAACACTCTGAAGAAGAGATGATAATCAAGAAACTTGCAAAGAAATAAAATAAGTTTTAGAAGATGAACACCAAAAATATAAAATAAAAATAAATACCTTGAAGAATATATTTTGGAAATAAATGGGAGAAAGACATCATTAGACATTAAAGGAGGCTATATAGAATGTTGATCAATATTAATATGATTCAAATTTCCACTATTCACTATATATAAGGTATATATTAAATTAGGGGTTCTTAGGTTAGGGATTTTCTCTCTATATCTTTCAACACATCTCACACATATATTTTGTATTCACATCAACATCAATCTAATTTTAATTTGAACATGTATTATTCTTATTCAAGAGCATAGATCTATATAAATAAAAACATGTATATAAAGTATAATATTAACTCAAAATTACCTATGTATATGTGAATATTGGCCTATAATAAATAATAAATTGAGTATTAGATGGCCCAAAAAATGGTTGGCCTAAAAATTTAGTATTGGATTGTGAAGATGAATATGGCACCATCTCCTCTTGCAACTTAAAAAATTACATATATTATTCAATTTATTTGTAAATTAATTGTTATATTTTAAATATAAATATAACTAAAATTTATCATGTAAAATATAGTAGATACTAGTATATGTGTAGTGACAAACATGTGAACACCAATATTACATGCCAAAAACTCATTGCTTAAAATTATATCATCTAAGCCCTTAGAAGCACCACCATGGTAATTTAAAGGTCTGGTGCATATAACACCAAAACATATATAACAATGAGGTTGGGTATGCATATTGGGTGGAGTGTCTCTAGCATCAGTCTAAGAAATCATACTTGTATGTTGAACATGTGTGTTAGTAAGCACATGCAAAGTGTCAATATCGATGAAATCATTCACCATAGAGATCTTGGGTTGAAGTGGCTTTTGGGTAGGGATGTTTACTGGCTGATTAGTGCATGATGTGCACCTAATCTATCCTATGTATAGCCATTCGCTTAGCCCTAAAACTCCAAATAGTCAAAATAGTTGGGAATATCATTAAATACAAATTTGTAGTATAGTTTCCTCAAAAATCATAGTGGCACCTCCTGGTTATTACATAGTGGGTAATCACATTGGTCCCAAAAATTATTTATAATCTAATTGTACTAGGATTAGTAGATCAATAAGCTTATTGTGGATAGTGTAAAGGGTGTATTTGTTGTCAGGTTGATGAATAAGGCAAATATTAGGTCTTTTGATATTTTTTAATATTTCACCTCATGTGTTGATAATTTTTCAAGATAATAAGCCCTACATCTAGCCTTATATGATGCCCATCTATCAATTTGACTCATTATTGAATCAACTTAACCTAATATTAACTCTAGAGTACTTTCTAAATAGACCTGCATTGGGTATTGGTTGAAGTGGGGTCCCTCATTTTCTTAATTATTTATTAACTTGTTATTTTGTTTTCCACTATGTGTGTAGCCAAATCTTTAATACTGCCTGGGAGTCTTATATAATTATGGGAGGGATATGAGGATTAGGAGGGTTAGGCATAGGGTTAGTAGTACTTTCTCTTGTATTTAAATGGGTTATTAAAAAATTGTATTTTAATAATAAAATAATACAAATAAAAAATTGCTAAAATATAGTGTTAATAGGTTTGGTTTTAGATTACTTACCTCCCCTCCACCATGACATTGAAAATTTATCAAGGTAATGGGTGATCAAGACACATTTTCTTCTCCTCTAAGAAAAATACGATCATGGTTTTTCATAGAGAAGGAAAAGCAAAATGCAAAAAAGGTGACAATGAATATGAAACATGGGTTTAGGGTTTTTATTTATTTATATTTTAAATGAAAATAAAGTGTATGTGTTATGTAAATCATAGATAATGCATATATGTTATGACTTTTATACATTATGTAAAGCATACATAATACATACACGTTATAACACATATACTTTATGTAAACTTTACATAATGCATATGCATTATGCATTAGTGTTTTCAATCCTAAAATAGTATAACATGTATGTGTTATAGACATTACATGTACACATAATGTAAATAATGTGTACGTGTTATGGAAAATGTCCACATTGTTGTTTACCAACTTTGTGCACATACCCTTGTATAGTATTCTTCTTTCTCTTATCCTAGTTCAAATTGGTGGAAATTTTGTTGTTAAAATTAAATATAAATCTAGGTATTTTCTCAATCTTAACCTCATCTTGGTAGGGGTTACTTTTATAAATGGACTCTATCTTAATTCTCATTCTCTTTGGTGGTCTTCAATTATTAATTTTCATAATATCCCCTTTACCATGGTCCCATAGATTAAGAGTACTAGGATTTAAAAAAAAAGAATCAATACTATCGATGAAATTTTCTTCAATGTTTTTGACAAATGTTTCTCATGGGATATGCTTAAAATTAACTAATAACTTAAGAATGAGGATGTAGAGTTTATTTTTGAAAGTCATTAATCCATACCTAATGTTTGTCTTCACAATATTCGTGTATCTTAAATATCCCCATGGTGGAAATACATGTATTAGCCTATTGGTAATCCTTTTTATTGGTACAAATACCATATTAGGTATCATAGTCTTACCCCTCACATTATTTAGAGTGAACCCCTCAAACATGCTTGGAATTTAAGGTCCCTAAATGTTTTCTAAGCTCAAATATTTGTTAATATTTAGAAAACCCATATTGTGCCAAAAAATATCATTTTGTCCCATGTATTCTCTGGTAAGGCCTAAAATCTTGATAACATATCAAGCATATATTAAATTTAAATCAATATGCATAGATTAAAAAAATATATAATATTTTGGCAAGATCAAAATCATGACCTTGAAAACCTATATAGAACCTTATGAGAAAAAACATATGGATTAATATGTGTGTGTGTGTGTGTGTGTGTGTGTGTGTGTGTGTGTGTGTGTGTGTGTGTGTGTGTGTGTGTGTGTGTGTGTGTGTGTGTGTGTGTGTGTGTTTGTGTGTGTGTGTGTATGTATATATATATTTATATATATATGTATATATGTATATATATGTATATGTGTATATATATGTGTATGTGTATGTATATGTGTATGTGTGTGTGTGTGTGTGTGTGTATATATATATATATATATATATATATATATATATAGCTTCAAGATTAACTCATCTCACAAACATTGCATACCCAATCTCTGATCTATGTGTTGAGCCATTAGAATAAAAAATGTATCAAACCCACAATTTATTTTTACACAATTCCTTGAAATATATGTAAACCATTTAAATTAAATTTGTTTCAGGGAATACAATAATACCATGTAATCAAATAATGTGTTACTATAAAAAAATTAAGACATACAAAAAAAAGGGTATTTAGAGGATAAACATTACCTTATTATTAAAAAAAAAATGGATTTGAGAAGAATAAACTATTGATCTTGTAGCCTTATACATAAATTTATGACATGAAGAAATATATTAATTATAAAAGATATATCAATGTCACCAAAAAAACTTTTAAAAAAAACATCCATATCACACTCATGCAAAGACATTGATTTAAATTTAACTCACCTTAAAATGATCACATGCACAATCTTTAGCTTATGCACATGACCTTTCACACTTATGCAAAAGTTTATGATAAAAATAAACATATTAATTTAAAAACATTAGGATCAGTTTCATGATAAAATTTGAGACAAAACAATTCTTGGAACATTCATGTAGAGACATTGATTAAATTTTAGTTTACCTAACAATGGCTGCATTTTAAATATTTGTTCTGTATGCATCAATCTATCAAAAAGATACAACATTTCAAACCCATAACCTATGTTTACATAAACCCTTAGAAGGGAAATAAATCATTCATAAATCTCTATTTATATGAATCCAATGATTCCATATTGTTAAACAACATAACACTCTAAAAAAACATACCCAATTTTCTATGTTACTTAAAAGACCAATTTTATCTTTATTTGATGCTAACCTAGACCAAATTCTAATCACAAAAAATGGATCTAACATAAATTAAATCCAAACCTTGTAGTCTTTTATATGAGTTTATGACATGAAGCAACATAAAATAATTTGACATCAGTATCACTAACAAAGTTGAGACAAATAATATATTATCACAACATTTACATAGATATAGTGATTTGGCGTTAACACACCTAAAAATGATGGCATGCCCAATCTATAGCCTATGTGCATCAAGGTATTAAAAATTGTGGTTTTTTAAAACAAAACAAACTAGTAAACTTACTCTCATAGATGAAGAGATCGTGTGTGTGTGTGTGTGTGTGTGTGTGTGTGTGTGTGTGTGTGTGTGTGTGTGTGTGTGTGTGTGTGTGTGTGTACATATATACATATAAAATATTTATTTCAAGATGTTAATGTAAGCATTAGTTTGGGTTCATATTACATTTTAAAAACATTAACATTGTTACATACGCATTTAAATCCAACATAGAAGAGGAATAACACTGATCACACTAGATAAATATACATAAAATAGAATTTTAAACATCACAAAAGGTACCCATGCCATTACTTCCACCTATTTAACACTCACCATTACATACAGGGCATCTGGTCTCCAATGACAAATGCATCCCCACTAATTGACTTCTTACCCTCCAACCTAATATATGGCCCATTGATTAAGTACATAAAAGAGGGTAAGCTCTAATGGATTAATCCATAAGCCATTAACACTCCATAAGCCATTAACACAACTCTATTTACAAGAAATCAATGATTCCATAGCAATAAACAACATAGTACTATAAAGAAATCAACTCATACCCATTACTTTTTTTAATTCATAGTACAAATCTTACCATCCAATGATAGAACTAGACTCTAGAAAGAATGAAATTGTGACACTATATACCTATATAGATGTCATGATAAGAAAAAATGTATAGATTTAAAAAAATCGACATCGATGTCAACCATAAACATGATACAAAAAAGAAATCACTACTTTCACGCAAAGATGTTTATTTGAGTGTAAATTTATTTACAATGGCTACATGCTAATATCTAGTCTATTCATGTCAAGCTATCAAAAAATAAAATGTTCCAAATTCACAACTTATTTTTACACAAACCTTAATAAGAACCATAAACTATTCACATAGCTTTATTTACAAGAAGCCAATGATTCCATGATGTCAAAAAACATAGGATAATAAAAAAATAAAATTAGACATCGAATTAGTTATGTCATTCAAAAGACACATATTACCTTGATCTAGTCATAACCCCAAACACCTTCAAATCACAAAACATGGATTTGAAAAGAACAAAATCACTACCCTATAGACCTATATAGAAATTTAGGACACAAATAAATTGATTGATTAAAAAAATTGACATCAATATTAGAAATGAAATTAAGATAACAAAAACATGCTTGCCACATTAACGTAGAGACATTGATTCTAGCTTAACTGACCTTATAATGACTTCATGCTCAATCGTTACCCTATCTGCATTTAACTATCAAAACAAATTTTCAAAATTTATCTTATAAATAATGAGCTCATATATATTAGATTTTTTTAGAATGTCATTAATGATAGCATTAATTTGTGTTAATAACACATTTAATAAATCTTTGAATCTTGACATACACTTTAAATTCTAATATAAAAACAATTAATAACCTCAAACATAACCAATAAATATCCACAAAACAGACTTGCTAACATAACAAAATATTCACATGCCACTCCTTATATGTATTGACTACTCACCATTATATAACTAACCCACGGTCACTAATACAAAAATACATCTTCAATTGTAGACTATTGTCCTAATAATATGAGTCAATCACCTTGTGGTATTAGCAGTAGAGGAACACGATCGTGTTCATCCTTCAACCTAAAATATAAATTGTCAATGAAATATAAAATGAAGCGCTGATTCCAATAGATGAACCCCTCTCAAAATAGTCAAAGTTTGATAGTCTTATATTTAAAACTATTTGATTGCATGAAAAAGAAGACCATGTGCAGCTCAATAAGGATACAAAATTAAACGTTAACAGTAAAAATTGTACTCCCAATACTCGTTTGTACTACAATGAAAAAGACCAACCTTATTCCCAACCCTAGTTAGTAGTACAATGAACAAGACCAAACTTACTACCGATGCTAGTTAGTAGTACAACGAACGAAACCAAACATACTACTAATACTAGTTAGTACTACAATGAACAAGACCAACCTCCCTCGCATTGCCTGCACTTTTATCCTGTACCACACAAATTGACAATTTAAAATGTTTACTCTCAGTCCGGTTTCCCACTTATAAATTTCTAACGTCTTCTCAATGCTTTCGTCTCACTAGACAATTTCGATAAGTTCTCGTTAACAAATGCATCATTAAGGGCAGCGTTGATGATTTCAATGTATTATCATTATTAGCTGGTATGTGAATTCTACCGCTATGATGATTTTCTTTTAATTGCCAATGCTGCACTTAATAATGTGTTTGCAAACTGAATGGCGTGACTGGAACCTGTGATTTCAGAAAGAAAAGCTTTAAAATTGTGATATGCTTGTAAAAGTTCACAAAAGCAGCAAGGATCGAATCCACATCTATTCAAAAGTCTTTTTAACTTGAAGGAGGACGAGGTATAACTATAGTTTTATAATTTTTATATCTCTTCCCATATGCCCCCTTGAATCAAATATGTATTTGCAGAAATATGTGGTTATATTCATTCATTGTACATGTGAAATAGACTTAAACAGTAGAAGTCTTTGAAATACCTTACATACAGCTTTTATATTGGGTCCACCTTCTATGGACATTTATAAGACTGAATCACTTTCATTGCAAATCTAAATAATGTTGAAAAATACATTTAATGAAACTATTTTAAAAAGAAACAAAATATTTGGCTGCTGCTTTTTTGGAGAGTAAAAAGATAGACAGTGGAATTCCATTCGGAAAAAAAAACCAAATAAATATATATATCCTTTCAAACAATGTTGGTGAATGTTCAGAAGAATCTCTTAAGAAATTCACTTGCATGTGAATACCCTTTAAGTTAATATATCAATTTCTAGGTGAGTCTTTAATAATAGTGACGTTGAATTTAAGTGCAATTTACATTTAAAATTAAATTATATTTGTACAATAAATTGATATATATATTTTTCCATTTAGCTAAGGGCATTTTTTCTCAACTATTTTTCATCTAATTGTTTAGAATTTTCTTACTGCATCTAATTTTCTTACTGCATCTAATTTTCTTGCCACCCCTAAGTCGGTTTTTGTGATTACATCTCTCATCCTCACGTATACCAATATTAATCATGATTTATATTATAAATATATTAATCACTTGATATTTATGATTTGGATGTATCTCCCACAAAAATAAGAGACCATGTTAGTATTTTTTTTTTACCCCTCCTTTATAATCCCCAAACCAATTCATTCGCTTTATTCGAGAAGATAATGGAGTCTACATAAATAGGCAACGGGTATTGTTTAGAGCTTGGGTAGTTTGCATTTTCCCTTAACATTTAGATTCTCTCAGGTAAATACCATATCCCTTGCAGGTTGAAAACTTTGGAAGTCTCTTTTATCTAGACTAGAAAGTTGGGTTCTTTTATTTCACCTCCAAAGATTTATCTAAGGTGTGTGGCATCCTTTTTGGACCAGTTCGCCATCAGTAAGCTTTCCTTCTATAGTTATTATTCCTCTTATCTATCTTCATGAAAAGGTTAGATGTGATGGAATAATGGTGTTTCCTATCTTTAGTTGTTGATGGTTTGAGGTTTTCATCCTAACTTTTTTTATTTTTTCTATTTTTTTTCTACTTATTTTTTGTACAGGTTGGATGGGTGATGAGGATGAGTCTTATCTTACGGTTAAGTTGCAAGTTGCTAAACATAGTATAGAAGTCGTGGGGGTATATTTTCAGACACAATGGAAATAAAGATCAAGAACCCACACCCGAAGATGTGGGTGGAGTGGATGATGAGACCAGTGATAGAAGATAAGAGTGCATAAATAGTTGACGTGGCCTTCATGCTGAAAAAATTGTTACTTGAACCAAAGTATATATTTAGAAGGTGAAACATTTTTTATATGGATTGAAACACATATTTGGAAGATGAATCTTTACTAATAGTGACACAGAATTTAAATTTACTGCAAGAAAGTGCAATTTGCATTTTAAATTAGATTATATTTGTATAATAATTTGATTATTATTTTTTGACATCCAGCTAAGAGCAATTTTTCTCAACTATTTTGGGCCTAACTGTTTAACATTTTCTTATTCCATCTACTTTTATTTCCACCATTGAATAAGTTTTTGTGACTTCATCTCTCATTGTCATGTATACCAATTTTAATCATGATTTATATTATAAGTATATTAATCACTAGACACTTCCACTTTCAGGAAAAGGGATTTGGAATAAGAACAACTTTTGTTCTCAATCAATCCTTTGAAATATTTCAAGACATTTATTATCTAATTCTAAAATACTTTAACCAAAAAAATGATTTGGATTGGAAAATTTGATTTGGGTGTATGATTTAACCTAATTAATAATACAAATTTGGTGTCTCTTATGATCATCGAACCCCCAATCAATGAATGCAGACCCTAACTCTGATTTTATTATTACTTTTTTCTCTATTAGTTTTATTTCCAAATTTAGTAGGGTTACCATTTTCATTGAAATTAAAATGCAATGTTATTAAAATTATTGCTTTGTTTAAATAGTGGCTTTACCAATTCAAATTATCATCAGCTCGTAGAGCTTTACAACAAATACAAGTATAATGTCAAGCTTATGATTGTTTAAAATTTTTTATCTACGTATCAAACGTTATGGTGAGTTACAAAATGTTCAACGGCCAAGGAATGCCCAATCATTTATTACTATCTCACCCTTATATTGTCTTTGTTGTTTTCAATATCATCAAAGCATATTTTGATCATCTAAAATTATTTAAAGTACATTGTAGATTCTTCATTTTACCATGACATAAATTTTGCATTGATTGAGTAGCTTTAGTTTCCAACAATTTCAACGAGAGCAAAATGACATTGGTTTCCATTGGACATAAGTTATTAGTCAAAAATTGTATACAGATCAGCCTGTCTATGGCTTGCAGTATGCAATTGAATAGATTAACTTTGGGTTGTGTTAAGAGTAAAAGTAAATTAGGAATACACAACCACCTACATTATAGTGCTGACAAAGTTGTATCATAGTATATTGAATTGGTAGGTATTAAAGCTGCTCCACAACACTTGTTAATTAATGTATGGGTTCAATTTGTAAAACAATATTTCGAATTTATTAACAGAAAAGTATAAAATTCAAGTGTGAAGATAAAACAACATCCAAATAATGTAAAATCACTCCATTTATTACTTGTGAAATAATATGTAAATATATTAATTTTAATAAAAATATTTTAATATCTCATACAATGATAGAATCAGAATGGTGGACAAATTAGATATAAAATTATTTAATTAGAAGCCTCATCTAGTTTATTCAAAATAAATAGCTTCTTCATTGTGTTGATCCATATAATCAAGGATCTGATATGCATTATATGTGCTCCATCCATATTTAATGCAATCAAAAAGGATATTCCTGGTTTGGTCATCTTATGTAATTATGTCATGCTACGGAAATGTCCAAATATCGTATGACGATAACTGAACCATGGTGAACTAGATTGGAACACAAATCTATAAATTTAACTAACTTTGTCAACAAACTCCTTTAACTAGAGCACCTAATGCTCGCTTGACAGAGAGGGAAAAAATGTCAAGGAATTTGACATGTGTGACTATAGACAACACGTATATTCTCTTGATCAATAATTCCCTTCAAACATTCTATTGATGCATTAGTTTGTCAGTGAAACCAGTTATACACCTTCGGTTTATAGATCATAACATTGATCAAGTATTGACAGTTTCAAAATCTAGGGAATGCATTTAATCACAAGGAAATTAAATTACTACGGAGAAGAAAAAAGTGTAGCCAATTTAAAGAGTCAAAACTAGTATGAATTTTCTTTACATACATGAAGGCGAACAAACACAATGTTAAGTTGAAACCTTTTAAAATGTCAATAAAATCATGATAGTATTAAAAATATGGTTAAAGAAGTTTAGCTAGGAGAAGATCTAGGAAATGAATGGTATTAATTATAAAATGTAATTTTTTTAGTATGAATTTTCTTTACATACACGAAGGCAAACAAACACAACGTTAAGTTGAAACTTCTTAAAACGCTAAGAAAATCATGATAGTATTAAAAATATGGTTAAATAAGTTTAGCTATGAGAAGATCTTGGAAATGAATGATATTACTTATAAAATGTAGATTTTAAAGTGGTTATAGTTTAAGTGTTTTTTGTGGTCATCATCCTTGCAATTTCAAATTTTATTTTTTAATTATAATCATCAATTTTTATACAAATTGAAAGTAATATAAAGTTTATAATTTTTTTTCAATTAATAGACATAAATACATGTTATTGAGTGCTAAATAAAAATATCACAGTTTAAAAATTATAAGGTAATTATCTTAGTTATAATCAAGATTGAGAATTCAAATTAAACAAGTATACTATCATAATATTATTAATACATATACTTAAATTAATAATGTAAAACATATTGAATTAGACTTAGCTATTGGTAGAAAACTTGAGATGGATGCGTGCGAGGGTTCGAAGGGCCTGCAACGGGCCAAAACTTCCACGGTTGGACGGGCCGCGCCTGGTGATAGCGCGCAGGAGAAGCCCAAAGAGGCATTTTATGTGGGAGAGAGGGCGAGGATCAGCAAAGTCAATGGTTGTTTTCCATGCTGCCAGGACAGGCCAGTTTTAGTCATCCCCTCAAAAGTGATTTAGGATGATGTAGAGTTTCTGGCTTCACACGCGTTAATCTATAAGTTCCTTAAAATTTGCATTTTCGAGTCAGCTCTGGAAGCCTGGATTCGCAGGTCATGGCAGATTGAGGGAGATTTTGATATCATGCTCGCTGGTAACAGCTATTTTATGGTAAATTTCACTTGCATTTCTGATAGGAACAGAGTCTTTGAGGGAGGCCCATATTTTTATGATCATATTGGCCTTTTCATAAAACCCTGGCATGTGAGGTTTAACTCTGCCGAGGATCTCCCTTCTAGAGTTCCTGTCTGGGTCTGCCTATCGAGACTACCTTTAGAATTCTGGAGGGAGGATATCCTATGACAGATTGGAGCCATGATTGGAACACCAGCTGTAATCGCTCACCAATTGCTGGACAAGAAAGTTATCACTTATGCCCGCATCTGTGTCGACATTGATATAAACAACCCTTTACCAGATTTGATTGAGATTTGCTTGGGCTCTTCGACCTAGATTTATCAAATTGATTATGAGTCCATCCCCTTCTGGTGTTGCATTTGCCATGTGTATGGACATCTCTGAAGCCAATGTCCTCACGTGCCCAAAGGTCCTAGTAATCTCGAGGGATCATCCGGCCCACAGCCAACCAATGCAAGTATGAGGAATGGACAACCTAACCCTGTTGGTAATAAGAATGGCCAAGTGGAGAGTGTTGAAAAAGGGAAAGCTCACCAAAACCCCTCTAGTTTGGAGCCAGGCCAACCCGACCTCACTGGTCTCGACAAAGATGGTTTTACCCCAGTTCGACACTGTACTAGAGGGTGAGGGTAGAAGCGCTCACATCTGGATCAGCAAGGCGATGCAGGATTCAACAGGTTCAAAGTTCTTGATAACATGGTCATAGAGGAGGGTATTCCAATAATGGCGCAAGGTGGAACGTTGGAGCTAGAAGGCACGAGATATATTCCTTTTGATCCTCAGGACATTGACGCTAAGCAAATTTTGGAACCTGAGCTAGCTTCAGAATCTAATGCCTTTGTGGTTGCTCCTACTCCACAGGACAAAGATATTCATTGGGTAGATTTGGTGAAAGAAGTGGAAGCTCTCAACAAAGAAAAGGCACCTTCTTTAGCTCTTGGTATTTTGCAGCAACCTTTTAAGAAAGTCTCCTTCTCCACCCCCTCCAGAGCTAGATGCAAGAAGGATCAAGATAGAATTAAACTCATAGGAGATATTTTGGTTGAATCAGGAGCCATAAGACCATGGATGAACACTTCCCACACTCCCCCCAATGATTATTCTATCATGGAATGTGAGGGGGTTGAATAGCATCCCCAGACAAAAGGCTATTCAAAAACTAATGAAAGACCATTCTCCAGATATTCTTTGTATTCAGGAAACCAAACTTTCTGTGGACTCTTTGTTCACTTGTTGTCCTAAGATTTGGGGCATGGGCCAATGGCAGTGTGTTGGTGCTTTGGGGTCCTCAAGTGGTCTTGTTATGTGTTGGGATCCTCAAAAAATTTTACCAGTCCATTGGTTATCCTCCACCTCAGTTCTCTCAATGGTTGCTTCCTCCCTGGAGACGGGCGAGCTGATTTTGGTCACCAATGTGTGTGCTCCTGTTGATCTCTCAGACCAACTCAAGCTATGGGATCACATTCGATATGTCTGCAGCTACCACCCTTACTTGCCCTGGATTGTTGTTAGGGATTTCAACTCCATTCTCAGCCTGGAGGAGAAGAGGGGCGGTTCAACTCAGTTGGGACCTTCCTCAGAGCTTCTACGACAAAATATTGATTTGCTTCATCTCTCAGATGTTAAGCCGCTCAATGGAATTTTCACTTGGAATAACTAGAGGATGGGGGACATGGCCATTTTGGAACACTTGGACAGGTTCCTAGTCTCTTGCTACTGCACTTCTAGCGCCATCTCCCTCTCTTTGGATATTCTTGACTGGTGGGGGTCTGACCATTGGCCTATCAAGCTATCCACGGGACTTATTGCTGCCCCCAATAAGCCCCCTTTCAAGTTCCAATTGATGTGGCTTCATGAAGCTTCTCTCCATGAATTAATGACACACTAGTGGAAGCAGGGGCACCCAAATTATGGCATGGCTATATTTTTTTTCTCTAAGAAGCTTCAGTATGTAAAATGGAAATTGAAATCCTGGAATAGCCATGGTTTTGGTAATCTTCACATCAGGAAGAGGAACGCTCAAGACCGGCTGGAAGTCATAACTAGACAAATTTGAGATTAGGGATCGTCTGACAATCTTCGCTTAGCTGAGATTCAAGCTTCTACGGATTTGGTTGAGTGGGAACTGTGAGAAGAAATATATTGAAAATAAAAGGCTCGTGTTGATTGGCTCCAGGAGGGAGATAAGAATATGGCTTTCTTTCACAACTCTGTGCAGGATTGACGTAATAGGAGCTTCATTTCTTCCCTAATTACTTCAGATGGAATGTGCTGGACCTCTTCTCAGGACATATCTAGGGAAGCTATCCAGTTTTACTCTGCGATATTTTCAAATGATACTCCTCCTGACAAGCTTGTCGAAGGTATAGTCTTATCTTGTATTCCCTTTGTTGTGACTTCAGTAATGAATGAATCTCTTATGCGGCCTATCAGTATTTTTGAAGTGGAGGGAGTGGTCTTTGGCATGAAAAAAGGTAAGGCACCGGGACTAGATGGGTTATTGATGGAATTCTTCTAGGAATTTTGGGATGTCATTAACCAAGATCTTTTGGAGGTAGTGCAGGAATCCTACTTCAACAAAGAAATGCTCTGAGCTCTGAATGCTAATTTTTTGGTACTTATACCAAAGCATGAATAGGCTAATCAGATGGAATGTTTTTGACCCATTTCTCTCTATAATGTGGTCTACAAAATTATAACCAATCTCATTGTGGAGAGGCTTAAAATCTGCCTACCCATGCTCATCTCTGAGGAGCAAGGTGGATTCATTGCTAGCAAGCAAATTCTGGATGGTGTAGTTATAGCGTCAAAAGTGATTAACTCCATGAGGTCTTCGTAGGAACGAGCTATGCTTATTAAGCTTGATATGGCTAAGGCTTATGACAGGGTTAGCTAGATCTTCTTGCATAAAGTTCTGGCTTTTGGCTTCAACCAGGATTGGATCCGTTGGGTGCTCAGCTATGTCACAATGCCCTCTTTCTCAGTCCTTATTAATGGGGCACCCTCTGAGCTATTTGGTGCTTCTAGAGGACTTCGTCAGGGAGACCCTCTCTCCCCATATCTATTTATTATTCTGGCAGAAGGCTTTGGGTGCCTCATCAAGTTTTGGGTCTCCTAGCATGCGCTACAGGGCTGGCACTGGGGAGATGGATTACCTACTCTGTCCCATCTCTAGTTCATGGATGACACTTCTCTTGGTTGGAGAGCTCAGATCTGAGAAGTTGAGGCTTTTTGGTGTACCCTAGACACCTATTTGGCAGCTTCGAGGCAAAAGATTAATGACCACAAGTCCTCTATTGTGTTTTTTAACACCCCTGAGCCTATCCAGTGGAGGATTAGTGCTATCTTGAGATTCCATACTCAGTCTCTCCCCCTTACCTACCTTGGGGTTCCAATTGTGGTGGGAAGGAAGTCGAGACTCTTTTGGCAAAAGGTGCTGGATAAATTAAGGTAGAAAGTTAACCACTGGACTCATAGGTGGCTCTCCATTGCCAGCAGGGTGACTCTCCTCCAATTAGTGATTCAAGCCCTTCCCATTTATCGAGTGTATGGTTCAGGCTGCCCCTGGGTACTTCCTGAAGGAATTTGATGCTTTGTCTCATCAATTTCTTTGGAGTGGTAACCTGATAAACTCCAAATGGAGCCTGCTTAATTGGGACACCATTTGTCACCCAAAAAAGGAAGGCAGCCTAAGACTTCACTCTACAATTCTGTACAGTCAAGTTCTCACGGCCAAACTTTATTGGCACTGGTGTTCCAGTCAAGCTCATCTTTGGGCCCGTATTTTGGCTTTCAAATATTACCTCGGGGAGGAGCCGGTGGATATTTCAAGACTCCCCCTTGAGGGCAGAGGCTTGATGGTGTGGGACACTCTCAAACGAGGAGTTTAGCTGGTGAAGAGAGGTCTCTTCTAGATCTGCAATAGGGGGATGGATGCTCTCTTTTGGAGTGACTCCTGGGATGGGTTTCCTCCCATTCTCTTCTCTCATCCACATCTTTAGTGACTTGGTGACTCTCTAATAGCTACTGGCTGGAGCACGGTGGATCATTACAAGGAAGCTTTCAGGTTGGGCATGGTAGTGGGATATCAGTGGAAGAACGCTTCAGACTGGCCCTTAGGTAGTTCTATGGAGGAGTGGCTAGAGTTATCTCAGCTTTTGGCCTCTAGGGAGTGTAGCTCCTTGTAAGGACGTGATGTTTTGGCTTGGCGTGGAGATCCCTCAATGAAGTATTCTGTGTCTTTCAGGTACCTTGCTTTGACAAATTAGCTCCTGGGTGAAGCGGTGGTTCCTTAGGGGAACAAGGTTTGGTATAGCTATTCTTGGCCTAAACGTAATTTTTTTCTTTGGGTACTGGTTCACAATAGGTGTCTTACCTAGGAAAACCTCTTCAAATAGGGCTTTCATGGGCCCTCCAGATGTGTTTTATTCCATAGCAGTGAGGAAACCATCTCTCACCTTTTCTTCCAATGCCAATTTACCTAACAGATATTGCACTTGTGGTGGGAGGTGTGGGATCATCCTTGCTAGCATGTGTCTTCTTTGTCTGAATTTTAGGACCGGCTAAGACATCCTCCCTCTTAAGCTTCATTCCTGTAGGTTGCTTGGTGCATTGGTCCATCGCTTATTTTGTGGCATGTCTGGTTGGAAAGAAACAGATGAATTTTCAAGGAAGTGAGTTTTGAGATCAATGTTCTATGCGGGAGAATCACGAATTCTATCCTTGAGACCCTTCATGCCAAGTGTGAGGTGGGGGCAGATTTGAGTTTGGTGAATGCTAAAACTTTTGCACGCCTCGCCTCTGTTCTCCCTAAAGGCCTCCCCACTACTCCTCACGCACCTGCGCGTGATCGTCGGCAGCCTACACGTCCTGTCAATCAGACAGGCTGCTGGTCTCCCCCTGAGGTTGGCACACTCAAAATTAACTCAGACGGCTCATCTCATGGAAATCCCAAACCTATTGGGATTGGAGGGCTGGGTCACGACAGCACTGGCGAGGTGCAATTTTTCTTCTCAATTCACAAAGGTAGGTACACTAACAATTTCATGAAAGCTCTTGTGCTTTTGGTTGCTGTTCAACAGTGTTGCTCTCTTGGCTAGAATAGAATTGTATGCGAATCCAATTCATATATTGTTGTCAATATGTTGAATAAACAGGAAGTTAGAATGGTAGATTGGCATCTGGCTGGAGTGGTGCAGCAAATACTCTAGCTTTGTACTTCCCTAGATTTTATATTTTTTTATATATTCCTCATGAATGGAATGGGGTGGCTGACTGCTTGGCCAAATGGGCCTCCGAGCATGAGCCACCTTGGAACATCTCAGACCATAGGATGTTGCCTCTAAAATTATCCTAGAAGCTGGACCAACTAGTTGAGCTCGACAAAATGATGTAACTCTTTTATTTCCTTGGAGTTAATAATATTTTTACCCCTCTTTTAGTAAAAATAATGTAAAACATATTAGTCATGTAAAATAAAGGTATCTAAAACATATCAAATTCATTCCATGTTCTAGCCAAAATAATTCAACACTTAGCTTTATTACATTTGAATAAATATCATATTATTTGGCTAAAAACTCTATTCGAGTATTGTTAAAGAATTTTACTTTTAAAAATTTCCCTTACATATAATAGAATCCCAAATTTTCTCTAGATCCTACATAATAAACACATGCAATAATAATAAAAAACAAGTAAAAGTTTCAAAGCTTAATACTAGTTGATAGATGATAGTAATTGTGCTTTTCCAAGAAAAATTAAATAGTGAGAATTAAGTATTTTTGTCAAATGAATCAATTAAGTTAAAATTACTAAATGAAAACCTTTATAATATTGTGCTTGTACAATATTAGAGATGCTTGGCATGGTAAATGAAAACCATACCAATATTTTGCCCTTGAAATTTTACAATTGAAACATGAGCATACCATGTGTAATTTGCTCAAAACATTGATGTCTAATATATCCCCTAATATTGTCCTTGGAACTCTTAAGAAGTTATCAATTAAATTTACTTGATCACCTAAAAAGACATCAACAAATATCTTAGTTTGCTCTATCACCAAAGAAGTGTAGCTAAGTGAAAAATAAAAGATGAGAAAAACAAGCCACATATTGTAATATGCCAAAAAAATAGGCTACCAAGTTAATGTTGGCAAAGAATTCAATATTTATCCACTGAATTATGTATGGTGTTTCTATGTATGTGTGTGACATAGGATTAAAAAAAAAACATAGCATTATCTCAACTCATTCAAAGTACTTCTAATCCTTATGTAATTTGAAAATGTATTAGAATGAAAGATAATTACCTCTTTTTCATTGGTTTCTAAAAACTGTTCCAACGAATGACATCCAATGAGTGTGATCTTGAAGGGGCAATCACCATTCTCTAAATTGCTGAAGCATTCCCATAAAGTCGGTGTTGGGTTGTTTTGATCAAAACATGGTCACTTAATTTGTGTGAAAGACAACATATATAATCATAAATGCATTGTTTAAATTTAACAACAGAACAATATATTATGCTTTTTCAATTAAAAACAAATCTGATACTTAACCCCGAAAGATATGTCAAAATTTTGACTCATCATTGGGAAGATTTGTAGAAATCAATTCATGAGTAGGTGGCTGCTGAATAAAATCCTAAGAAGAAAATGTAACAAAAATTAGAAATACAATGACTAAATCCTAGTAGAACAAAATTTTAGAATAAGGGCATACAATAGGAACAACAAAATTCAAAAAGAAATGGGTAGAAATGGAAAGAAATCAAACATAACTCACCAACAAAATGTTATCTTTGTAGCAAAGTTAGAATCAAACAACTAATTACATGTTTGTCAAGATCATAAAAGTCCCTTCAAACCCACCTTAGAAAAATACTTCACATGAACTAGAAGAAACAAAGGATACATAATTGATGTAAGTACTACTCAAAAGCACCTATAGAAATAATTACTAGGTAGTCTTCAAGAAGTGAAATTAATAAATTTGTACAACATATGTTAATTTTTGAACCACCAACAAATTTTCCATTCCCTTAGCCCTAAAACTCCAAATAGTCAAAATAGTTGGTAATATCATTAAAGACAAATTTGTAGTACAGTTTCCTCAAAAAACATAGTGGCACCTTCTGGTTATTACATAGTGGGTAATCATATTGGTCCCAAAAATTATTTCTAATCTAATTGTACAAGGATTAGTAGATCAAGAAGCTTATAGTGGATAGTGTAAAGGGTGTATTGGTTGTTGGATCAATGAATAAGGCAAATATTAGGTCTTTTGATATTTTTTTGTCTTTCACCTCATGTGTTGATAATTTTTCAAGATAATAAGCCCTACATCTAGCCTTATATGATGCCCATATATTAGTTTGACTCATTATTGAGTTAACTTAACCTAATACTAACTCTAAAGCTTGTTTCTCATAAAGCTTTTTTAATGTCATTAATTTATGTATAAGGCTGATCAATATTTTATTCTTCTCAAATCCCTATTTTTTTATAACATAATGTTTATCCTCTGAATAACATTTTTTTGTGTCTTCATTTTTTATAGTAATTTATTTTTTGATTACATGGTATTATTAGATTCCCTAAAATAGAGCTAATTTGAATTGTTTACATATATTTCAAGGGATTGTGTAAAAATAAATTGTGGGTTTGATACATTTTTTATTTTAATGGCTCAACACATAGATCAAAGATTGGGCATGCAATTTTGTGAGTTGAGTTAAGCTTGAATGTGTGTGTGTGTGTGTGTGTGTGTGTGTGTGTGGTTGACATTGATCTAAATAATTATTGTAATCCATATGTTCATTCTCATAAGGTCCTATATAGGTTTTCAAGGTCATGATTTTGATCTTTCCAAAATCCTATATTTATCTTTAATCTATGCATATTGATTTAAATTTCATCTATGCTTGATATGTTAACGAGATTGTAGGCCTTAGCAGAAAATACATGAGACAAAATGATATTTTTTTTGGCACAATATGGGTTTTCTAAATATTAACAAATCTTTGAGCCTAGAAAACATCTAGGGACCTTAAATTCCAAGTGTGTTTGAGGCGTTCACTCTAAATAATGTAAGGGGTAGGACTATGATACCCAATATGGTTTTTATACCAATAGAAAGGATTACCAGTAGGCTAATGCATGTGTTTCCATCATGGGATTCTTTAAGATACACCAATATTGTGAAGATAAACATTAGGTATGGATTAATGAGTTTCAAAAATAAACTCTGCATCCTCATTCTTAAGTTAGTGATTAATTTTAATCATATCCCATGAGAAACATTTGTGAAAAACCTTGAATAAAATTTCACCGATAGAATTGATTCCTTTGTTTAAAATCCTAGTACTCTTGATCTATGGGACCATGGTAAAGGGCACATTATGAAAATTAATAATTGGAAACCACCAAAGAGAATGAGAATTAAGATAGAGTCCATTTATAAAAATAACCCCTACCAAGATGAGGTTAAGATTGATGAAATACCAAGCTTTATATTTAATTTTAACAACAAAATTTCCACCAATTTGAACTAGGATAAGAGAAAGAAGAATACTATACAAGGGTATGTGCACAAAGTTGGTAAACAATAATGTGGACATTTTCCATAACACGTACACATTATATACATTGTGTGAACATGTAATGTCTATAACACATACACGTTAAACTAGTTTAAGATTCAAAATATTGAGTCATAAAGCATAAACATTATGTAAAGTTTACATAAAGTATATGTGTTATAATGTGTACATATTATGTATGTTTTACATAATGTGTACATGTCATAACATATATGTGTTATGTATGATTTACATAACACATACACTTCATTTTCATTTCAAATATAAATAAATAAAAACACTAAACCCATGTTTCATATTCATTGTCACCTTTTTTCCATTTTGCTTTGCCTTCTCTATGCCAAACCATGATCAAATTATTCTTGGACGAGAAGAAAATATGTCTTGATCACCTATTGCCTCAATAAATTGATAATGTCATGGTGGAGGGGAGGTAATTAATAAAAAACCAAACCTATTAATAGTAGATTTTATCAATTTTTTATTTGTATTATTTTATTATTAAAATACATTTTTTTAATAGCCCATTTAACTACAAGAGAATGAGCTACTAAGCCTTTGCCTAACCCTCCTATCCCTCCCATAATTCTATAAGATCCCTAGGTAGTCTTAAATATATGGCTACACACATAGTGGAAAATAAAATAAAAAGTGAACAAATAATTAAAAAAATGAGGGACCCCACTTCAACCAATACCCAATGCAGGTCTATTTGGCCAACACCCTAGAGATAGTATTAGGTTAAGTTGACTTAATAATGAGTCAAATTGATAGATGGGCATCATATAAGGCTAGATGTAGGGCTTATTATCTTGAAAAATTATCAACACGTGAGGTGAAAGACAAAAAATTATCAAAAGGCCTAATATTTGCCTTATTCGTCGACCCAACAACCAATACACCCTTTACACTATCCAAAATATGCTTCTCGATCTACTAATCCTAGTACAATTAGATTATAAATAATTTTTGGGACCAATGTGATTACCCTCAATGTAATAACTAGGAGGTGCCACTATGTTTTTGAGGAAATTGTACTGCAAATTTATCTTCAATGATATTCCCAACTATTTTGACTATTTGGAGTTTTAGGGCTAAGGGAATGGCTCTTCAAAAACCTTTATGATAAACAAGAGTTAGTTGAGAGACCAAGTATTGGGTAAAAACTACCTAAAAGCTTAAAACATAAAATAAACTAATAACAATATCTTTGGATCATTAAATGACCCAACAAACTCCCCCTTCATTCAAATAGGTATAGAAAGTCTGGGGTAAAGAACTATAAGTCATCCATGTAGACTCTACCACAACTATAATTCGTACATGGTGCATCTTATACTGATCCACACCCTAATCGTCCTTACACTATAGTAGAACATGCTCATGCACTATCCAACTACATCGATCTGATATTGTTATTAGTTTATTTTGTGTTTTTAATTTTGGGTGGTTTTTACCTGGTAGTTGGTTTCTCAACCAACTCTTGTTTCTCATAAATATTTTTAAAAGCTTCTTTGTACAAAAATAATTAATAATATTTTCTAGCATATTTTCTTTAAAATCTCTAAATTAATTCCTCCATTCTGATCCACACCGAGTACACTTTGATTTGGTTACTTGCTGATAGGTTCAAGCCTTTGGCTTGGGAATCTAAGATATTTCTAAGTTAAAAGGATGGGTTTTTTGAATTCAAATTTCAAGAAAGTGTACGCACTATAATGTGTATGCATTATAACACATATATGTTATTATGAAATTGAATTGTGTATTATGATGTTGTGACCTTGGCAAGTGTTGTAGATAGTGTAAGGAATACATACACGTTATAACACTTATGTGTTCTTGTCTCTTAGCATAAAAATTAGATAAAATATGTATTGGTTGTTACATATGGTTTATTAGCATAGGATTTACTAAAATAAATGTAAAATTTATATTGTTACATTTCTATTCCTTATATGATATAGTTAAAAGTTTACATTTATATTCCTTATACTTTAAATTTATTTTAGTAAATATAATAAATTATGGTCACTTTGCATATGATAGTTTTGGTCTCACAACTACATGCTTTATGATGTGGAAAATAGTTTTTTGAATCTAAATTGGTCAATACTTATGCATTTTTAAGGTCTTAGTATTGAACCTATGGATTTTAGGGCATAACTTCTACAATTTATTTCCACTTTTGGTAAACATATAGTCATTTTTTAGATTTTTATACCTTTCAAATTGCTTCTTAGTATTTATAGGAGTCATATTTTTATCAAAATTTAAGTTTTAAAACCACTCACTTTGAACTTGATCTAAAGTGGTGTGATTTGGGTATCATAGGTCACATTGATGACCTGCATAATCAACTAACCATTTTGTGTTAATTTCACTTCCTACTCATCCCTCATCACCCCTAATAACTCTCTCTTGATTACTCATTATCCCTAATAACTCCCTTATTGATCTTCACTTTCCCTAGTCATATTTAATCTCTCCCTTATCATCCCTAATCACTCCACCATTAACCTTTGCCATCCCTCATAATTATTAATAACTCCCTCCTCATCCTTTATAATCCCTAATCACTCTTTCCTCATTACTCCTCATCCCTAATCACTACCTCTTCATCTAGGTACTTTATGTCTCATTTAGGATTATTAGCCTTTCTAACTTGTTTCATTCAACATATTTAACTCCTTATACTAACATGAGGTTATTAAACTCTAAATTATGTTACTCACTCATTAAACATGGTTTATTTTTTGGAAGTACACCACCTTTATATAATTTTGGGTGAATATTTTGTCACCAGCTAACTGATGGGTAAAATAGGTTGTTTCAACCACAACATAGGGAGATTTATTGGCCAAATGTCCAGGTCAACCACATCAAAAGGGGAAAAATCTCTCCTCTCATCAAGGGGAGGTTCCCTATAACTATAAGGTATTGTGTGTGTGTGTGTGTGTGTGTGTGTGTGTGTGTGTGTGTGTGTATAAGCTAAAAATAACACTCAGGGTAGGATAACACCATCCATCTCTCTTTTTTTAGAGATGATGTTCACAGACATAGGAGAATTCTAGTGAAAACATTGATGGCACTTCTCTTCTTTTAAAAGGGGTTTGCAGCAAATAACAAGAATTCTTTTTAGAAAGTAACTGATAAGTAAATGTAACATGGCATAATAACCAGCGGAATGAGGTGTAGCACAAAGTCTCCATCTCAACTACCAAAGAGTGAAATACGAAGGATAATGGGGGCACAAAGTCATCCCAATATCCTTTAAATAGAAATAGAAAATAAGCACACTAAAGACAATTTTGGTAGCACAAAGTCTCTCCACATTAAATGGACAAGAATGCATTTAGGAAATAGACATAAGAATAATTTCCTCAACAAAACAAGATATTCCAACACAAAGTCTGAAAGGTCACTTGCTTTCTCATTCAAATAAAGCAGTATGATTAACAATCTGAGCTCAAAGTCTCAAAAAATGCCTTTCAATTTGGGCAGAGTTTTGCTTCTATAACAGAGAGATCTCCTTAAAACAATAAGATATATTATAATATATAACACTCCAAGAAAGACTTGGGCACTTTGTTTCATGTAAATGGCCAATGCTTCATTCAATTCCTTAAATTCATTTTTAGTTCTATCAACGGGCCATGCTGGAATAGGGCATCAGCCTTAACTGTGGCATGTCAATTCATCTCAAATGTCCCCTCCAAAGTATGGGCCACCTAGTCTTCTTCCTAATATTTTCACAGCGATCCACTTCACCTTTACTCGATCTAGCTATTGAGTGCTCATGCTCTCTGATGTCCACCTGGTGGACTGTTTCACCTACTAGAAATAACTCCTATGCAAATATTTCTAGTCTTTCTACATCATTCCCTCTTTCCTCACCATGTCTTGCCCTTCCTTGGTGATCTAAGTTCTTGGGCTATCTTCTCACTTTCTACTAGCTTCTTCAGCTTCTTCTTTGGTCAGTCACTGAGTTTATTTTCAAGTTTGTGCCATATTTTAAAAAAAATAGATATTTTATTACCCTAAATTTGACGTCTACGAGGATGTCACTGGTCGCTGGTCACTTGAACCAGTTTGAACCTTGAACCTTTGGAGTTCATTGGTTCAATGGTTTGGTAGATCCTATCAGCTCCTTGGTTCAATTGGTTGAACCATCTCTTCGAACTTATCTCTGGAATTTTCCACTTCCTTCCTTCACTTGAAGCTTCCTTTCAAATTTTGAAATTCTTTGAACCTTTGAACCTTTGAACTTTAAACCATTTTGGTTCAAGGTTCAATGGTTCATTCTCTTTCTTTGAATCTTTTATTCCTTCAAATTTTTTGGATCCTTTTCTTTTCTATTGAACTCGTTGAACATTTGAACTTCGAACTCTTTTGGTTCAAGGTTTAACCATTCAATGGTTCATTCTTTACTCTTCGAATACTTTGTTCTTCTAAGTCTCTTGAACTTTAATGAACTGTATTGAACCTTTGAAATTTTAACTCTTAAAACCTTTGGAGGTAGGGTTCAATGGTTCAATGGTTCAATCTTTTGTTTGAAGCCTGCCGATGGACCTTTCGGTTGAACCTCAATGTTGAACCAACCTTGAAATTGCCTAAGTGTTTGAAACTTGTTCCTTTGTGAGAGCTCTCCTATTGAAGTTGTTGAATCTTTGAACCTACGAGTTCCTCAACTAAAAATTCTTGAATAATTGAAGAACCTGAGCGCTCAGAACATTTTTTGAGAAGGGAAGAGAGAATTTTGGCCTGCAGGCCCAAAATAGTTGATATGTTGTCCCTAAAATTGAGTGACAAATTTTGGGAACAACATCTAGCTCTAGTTACAGATCTTCCATTGATTGTAAAAATAATCGAAGGGAGTAGAATCCAGAATCTCCAGTGCCTTTAAGTGTGCCATTGGGTCACAGAGTCATGCTACCTAAAAAGAAAGGTGCCAAAAAGAAATGAAAATGAACAACACAAAATAAGCTAAAGACTAAAAAAATTATACATATGTATAAGCTGATGTTATCTGATACTTCAAATATTGAAGTGCTTCAAATGCCACCCACTATGAGATAGTGAAAATGGCATTTTATCTTTATATATCAACAAGAAACCATTTTCTCCCTAGAAGTGATGATTGGTGAATGGACCTCTCCACCAGGAATCAACTTTTCTATGCATTCCTTTTGGTTTTCTCCTCTTGCCCCATAGCAAGACTTGATTTCTAGTCTAAAAATCATGAATCCTTATTCTCTTGCAGAAGAGTTTCTTTACCTAATTTTGACATGTAGTAGTATGGTCCATTACCATAATTCACTGCTCTTCTAGTCTAGTGAAGCACATAATTTGATTATCAGCATCAAACTCCTACCAATGGTTGGCATTATCAGGTACATTTGGTTAAAAGACCAGTTTGATAGTGTAAATGTGCTCTTCAAAGTCTTTGTGAGGAACCATGAGGGTTGCAGAGATAGCTAATGAATTTGCATGATTATGAAGCTCTCTGGGCACTATAGAAATATTGAAAGCATCAAAAATTTCAAGGCAATCCCATACCTGATTGCGGTAATAGTGTAATATTTTGTTCTTATTTTGACAATGGTTCCTCACCTAACAAATCATCAGTTCAGCATCTCCTTTGGCATGAAGGAGTTTGACACCTTTGTCTTGAGCAGCCTTCAACCTAAGTAACAGATATTCATACTCGGTAGTGTTGTTGGTGTTGCTGAACTATAACTTGTATGAAGAAGGAAAAATATCTCCTTGAGGAGATATTAGAATTATCTTAGCTCCATCACCAGTAGAAGAATAGATTTCATCAAATTCTAGAATCCAGACATTATCAAAAACTGATATTTTTTTAGATTCCTCCTGGTCTAGGAGGGAGGATTCTTTTGCATCTAAACTTTGTTCTACCAATTCTCCTACTGTCCTATCTAAACTTTTTGGATTGTCACTTATAGGAATTTCATCAAATAAAATAGGGACATCCTCTATAGACATGAAAAAGTTACCCATTCCTGAAGATTCAAACAAAATTTGAGCTTTAGGGGCCGACATTTGGTTGACAATATATTTTGCCTCCTTCTCAGGAAGCAGCCTCTACATGATGCCTTTGGTAGGGATCCTTGCCTCAGATAGGTCCATGCTTAACTCACCACCAACATCTTTGCAAAAATTTCTCCCAAGAAGGATGTCGTATGAGGTTGGGACGTCAGCCATTAGGACTGTCATCTTGATTCTCTTTTCCAAAAATGTGGCAAATGCAAACTGGGCATCCTTGATTTATCCCAGCAAAGGTACTTATTTATTTTCCTTGGAGAAACATCTCCCAAATGTTTTGGTTAGTGTGAGACCAAGGGATTCAGTTACTTTGGTGGGTATGATGTTTTCAAATGCACTTGAGTCTATGATGCAATTGTTCAGCTGGTGATCATTTATCAACAAGGAGACATAAAATGGTTCTGTCTTCCTGGGAGTAGTAGGAGGTGTAATGACAAGGTTATTCTAGGTGGATGTGGGAATCACCTTTGGAACAGCTAGTCCTGTATGGTTTTATTCTTTACACATTGAACTAACTTATCCAACTGTTCAGGGTTGGATTGCAGGAATTCAAATTTAGACATTTGAATTTTGGTTTTTTTGACATGGTTAATTATATCAAATGTTTGAAATAAATTAAGAACAAGGGAAGGCAGTTCATCCTTCTAGTTTTTAGGAGGGGTGGTATTGGTATATGAATTTGAAGTTGAAGATGAAGGAATGCTTGATGTACTTACCTTTTTAGTGATCACTGGGTCCTTTGATTGAAAAGGCAGAGTGGTTCCCTGCTTAGCAATTAAAATTACTGGTTGAGAATGCTCCTCTATTTTTTTCTTATCATCTTACTAGGTTGACTAGTTCTGGAAATGGGTGAATACAATGTATGATCCATTAACTACTTCACCTTTACTTCTGGGTTCATCCTGGTATTTAGGAAACTAATGTTGGAGTCACTAGCTAATTCTTCTTGGTCTTCTGTAAGGAGATCAACATCATTTTATTGGTTTAATTCAGGCTGGAAAGAGAAATCATATTCTATTTCAAGATATCCAACTACTAAATTGGTTAGAGGTGCTTTAATGACAAGTTTCCCCTGAGGGGGAGGAAGATGATTTGGCTACCCTTGATTCCTGGCAGCGTTGCCTTAGTATGACTAATTGGGGAATGTCCTCCTTGGTATATCTTGGTATGAAGGAGGAGCAGACATCCCTTGTGCTATTTTCTTTTTGAGAGTTAGCAACTCATTTGCCAGATTTTGCACCATTGGATTAGTGGTGCCTATAGATGAATATTTAGAGGATGAAGAAGATTTACCTCTATTAGGATCTCTCCTTATCTTCCCCACCAAGGTGAGATCATCTTCCACCTTAGTGGAAAATCCCTAAGAACCAACAAGGTCTATGCAGCCAGCCCATCTTAGTAGAAAACTCACTTTTGGAAGCTGAGAATTGATGAAAAAACATTTAAGGTTCTCAGTTGTTGGCTGAGTAATGGTAGGAATCCTATTCCTCAACTTATCAAATTTGGCAATGAAGTCCCTCATAGGTTCATGAGGCTCTTTCTTCATTTGTGTGAGCTAGGCCAGCAGGGCATGTACATCTTCTGTAGGCTTGAACTTGGCTTAAAATTTGGCTTTGAGGGTGTTCCAGTCAGTTAGAATTTGGGCCTACAGATGATAGAACTAGTTTGTAGTAGCACCTTGTAAAGTTTCTACGAATAACATGACTGCTATGTCTTCATACTCTACACCTATCATGCCCCAGACTATGCTAAAGGTTGTAATATGTTCATCAAGGTGAACTCTTCCATCACCATATAATTTGGGAAAATTCTTCTTAGAACTGTGAGGTAGCTCATGTAGAGGTGGAGTTAGATTGAGTGGACCAAAAGTGTTACCCTAGGGGCCTTGAGCTACCATTGTATGACTATGGAAAGGGGGGATAATAAATCTTGGTGGGGTATGTATGGGAAAAGCTCTACAAGCAGAGGAAAAAGAAGCTTTGCCTTGTATTGGTGACTTGGTGTTGATAGGAGGAAGACTCCTAGTTCATTAAAGGTGAGGTTATGGAGGAAACAAATCAAAATTGCTTTGTTGCACCAACTCAAAAATAAGGTCAACAACACCTTGAGCTTTCTGGCTTATTGTATACCGTGGAGCTACCAGATTGTTAAGTAAAAAAAGAAAAGAAGTAGCACTACTTCAGCTTGGAGCTTGAGGCTCCAAACTACTTGTTCTTCCCTAGTTGGTGTGGAGCTGCCAGAGAATTAACTTTTGAAATGAAACACTCGATCTCTAACATCTCTAGTTTCATAGTTTAGAGTATATAATGGAAATGGATAAGGCTATAATGATAATAGATAAGACACAGGTGATGCTTCAGTCTAAATCTTGAGGCTTCAAATTACACAAAATTGTTGTGTCCCCAGCGGAGTCGCTAAAAATTATTGGCACAAAGGTGGAGGAAAACGGTAATGGAAAAGGACTTGGAATAGTGAAGAAAATGGAGAAGGAAAAGAACTAAAACTGCTCGTTCTTCCCCAGTGGAGTTGCCAAAAACTATTGGCGTGAAGTTGGTAGTGTTCTTTCCTAATTCACGTCATTCTCCAGTAATATGAAATGCTTCAATTTGAATAGACTGGAAAAGGACCGAAAATGCTCATCGATCCCCAATGGAGTCACCAAAAATTGTTGGGTGAACATTTTGTCACCAGCTAACTGATGGGCAAAATAGGTTGTTTCAACCATAGCATAGGGAGATTTATCGGCCAAATGTGCAGGTTGACCACATCAAAAGGGGGAAAATCTCTCCTCTCATTAAGGGGAGGTTCCCTATAACTATAGGTATACTACACACACACACACACACACACACACACACACACACACACACACACTATAAATAAGTTATAAATAACACTTAGGGTAGGATAAAACCATCCATCTCTCTTTTTTAGAGATGATGTTCATAGACATAGGAGAATTTTGGTGAAAACACTAGAGGCACTTCTCTTCTTTCAGAAGTGGTCTACAACAAACAGTAAGAATTTTTTTTGGAAAGTAACTGATAAGTAAATGTAACACGGCACAATAACTAGTAGAAAGAGGTGTATCACAAAGTCTCCACCTCAACTGCCAAAGAGTGAAATATGAAGGACAATGGGGGCACAAAGTTGTCCCAAGATCCTTTAAATAGAAATAGAAAATAAACACACTAAAGATAATTGTGGCAGCACAAAGTCTCTCCATAGTCAGCTTTAGGACACCTTCCTGGTTACTTCCACTAGTTTTACTTATTTAATTAAATGGATAAAAATGTATTCAAGAAACAGACATAAGAACAATTTCCTTAATAACACAAGTTATTCCAACACAAAGTATGAAAGGTCACTTGATTTCTCATTCAAATAAATAAATATGATTAACTATCTGAGCTCAAAGTCTCAGGAAATGCCTTTCAATTTGGGCAGAGTTTTGCTTCTATAATAGAGAGATCTCCTTAAAACAATAAGAGAGATTAGAATATATAGTGCTCCAAGAAAGACTTGGGCACTTTGTTTCATGGAAATGGCCCATGCTTCATTCAATGCCTTGAATGCAATTTTAGTTCTGTCAAGGGGCCATGCTAGAATAGGGCATCAGCCCTAACTGTAGTGTGTCAATTCATCTCAAATGTCCCCTCGAAAGTATGGGCTACCTGGTCCTCTTCCTGATATTTACATAGCTGTCCACTTCACCTTTACTCGATCTAGAAAAATAGGCTATGTTATTTAGTGCTCGCGCTCTCTAATGTCTAGTTGGTGGACTGTTTCACCTACTATAAATAACTCTTGCATAGATATTTTTGGTCTTTCTACATCATTCCCTCTTTCCTCACCATGTCTTGTCCTTCTTTGGTGATCTGAGCTCTCGAGCTATCTTCTCACTTTCTGCTGGCTCCTTTGACTTCTTCTTTGGCCTGTCACTGAGTTTGTTTTCAGGTCCACGCCATATTTGAAAAACAATAGATATTTTATTACCCTTAATTTGACATCCGTGGGGATGTCACTAGTCACTGATCACTTGAACCACTTTGAACCTTGAACCTTTGAACCTTTGGAGTTCATTGGTTCAATGGTTCAACAGTTTGAGCAATCTTATCAGCTCCTTGGTTCAATCAGTTCCTTTGTTCAACCGGTTCAACCATCTCTTCAAACTTATCTCTAGAATCTTTTGCTTCCTTCCTTCACTCGAAGCTTCCTTTCAAATTTTTAAATAACTTGAACTTTTGAACTTTAAACCATTTTGGTTCAAGGTTCAATGGTTCATTCTCTTTCTTTGAATCTTTTGTTCCTTTGAACTTTTTGGATCCTTTTCTTTTCTATTGAACTCATTGAACCTTTGAAATTTGAACTCTTTTGGTTCAAGGTTCAATGGTTCAACGGTTCATTCTTTAATCTTTGAATCCTTTGTTCTTCTAAGTCTCTCAAACTTTATTGAACTTCATTGAATCTTTGAAATTTGAACTCTTTAAACCTTTGGAGGTGGGGTTCAATGGTTCAATCTTTTGTTTGAAGCCTGCCGATGGACCTTTCGGTTGAACCTTGACGTTGAACCAACCTTGAAATTGCCTAAGTGTTTGGAACTTGTTCCTTTGTGAGAGCTCACCTGTTGAAGTTATTGAACCTTTGAAACTGCGAGTTCCTTAGCTGAAAATGCTTGAATAATTGAAGAACTTGAGTGCTCAGAACATTTTTTGAGAAGGGAAGAGAGAATTTTGGCCTGCAGGACCAAATTACTTGATATGTTGTCCCCAAAAATGAGTGATGGATTTTGGGAACAACATATAACACAACAAACATGAAATTATCTTAATTATTTAAACTTTATTATAGGTCTTAATCTTTATTTATATCCTATTTAATATAATCTAGTCCCTTTTGACCACTATTGTATTCTTGAACACTTATTGGAACCTACATTCACTTATTTACCTTCCTAGTAACAATTTCCATCAAAACACCAATCCATATTCATAGAAATTTAATTATTATAGAAAACACAAATTTCTATCATATCAGACCTTATTCATTAAATCCACCACCCTTTATAGAAAGTATTTCACTCAAGGTTAACTCTTGATGTCCCCAAAATAATTCATGTATTTGATATGACCCTATTTAAGCTAACACATAAGATTATTCCATAATTTATAATCATTTTTATTTTTCTTAGTACCTAATGGGTTTTAAACATTGTAAGTATTATTATAGACATTTTTAAAGTCATAGTCATCCTGTAAAGTCAACAAAATGCAAATGTAACAGGATACTATTCATAAAAAGTCATTTTGATATCCTATGTTTGAGTGGTTGAAGGAGAATCTCAATGAAAAATTGAATATTATAAACTTGCTAAATAAAATAATAAATTATATGAATCAAATACAATGGAGAGGCATTTAATATCATTGTGAAGCATAAAAAGGGCATGTTTCCATGACTACAACATCTAATGATAGTCTACGAGTTTAAAATAGGGGTCTGTATACTATTGAAGTGTAATTATCTTGTAAACAAAGGTCTATTTCCACCTGGATAAAGTTCATTCATTTTGTTTTGGAATGAATTAATAGGATCCATTAAATTTATAAATGATTATGCACTTAGTTTGAATCTTTTTTTATTGAAAGCATCAAAGTCATGTTTTTTGTGTACTTTCAATCACTTATAACACATGTGAAAAGTTACTTAAGATTGATTTAAGGATTATAAAATTATAAAATGGTCCTTAAGACCCTGATGTAAGTGTGAAAATATATAGAGAGTCTCTAGTTTTTATTATCCATCATTGATATGCTCTCAGCTTTTGTGTTTCTTAAGAAACCCTAAAATAGGGTTTTTGATATAAAAGGCCTCACAACTCAATTTATAACTCATGAAACATTATAAAGTTTTTTTGGAAGTTAATTAAAGAGGTTTATTAGGTTTTATAATTTGTTTCAAGTTCAAACTCACTTTTATAATCCCTATACAATTGATTGTGTCTAGGATTACCTATAGGGAGTCACTAATAGAGTTTATAAAAGAGAAAATTTGATGTTTTGGCCCTATTGTTTGATTCCAAAATTTTTAATAAGATTGTTGTGAGGTCATTATAAACCACTTTAGAACATGATAAAACCCATTTGGTGATTTAATTGAGTCTAATCCTTTCAAGGAAAGCATATTAGGCCTAGAAAGGAGTTTAAGGTCAGAAGGAGATATTTTCATTATTTTGCTATATATTTGGATGCCAAAACTTCATATGAAGGTTTTTATTATCATTATATGATCATTTTAAACACTTTATTAAAGTATTATAAGTCAATTTTTGATTTAAATAAGTCAATATCCTTTAATAAATAGAATCAGACCTGAACAATCATAGAGAGAGCAAGATTTATTTTTGGGTTTATTTCCTTGAGAAACCAATAGAGATATTGGTTTTTAACTATAATATATGGCATATAATATATAAATAAGTCATCCAATGTAATATTTATAATAATATCAACCTATAACACTATTCTTAAGACCTAAAAGGTCTACACATAGTCTTGTAGAAGAATTAGGATTGTCTTAAGTTTTTTGGTCATTAAGTGATGTAAATGGTGATTGAACTTATGAAAACAAACTCAACAAGCACTATATCATTTCCTAAATTAGTTAATGAGTTTTTTGAGTTGGTTGAGTCAATAAAAAAAGAATCAAATTTGAAATTTGTCTTTTCCAAGATCCAAATTCATAGTCCTACAAAAGTTGAAGAGTTTATTGAGAAGATTGAATTGAAGAAAAACCTTCTTGGCATCACTATGGATATATGGTTAGCTATGTGGTGGGGATTATAATTTTTATCAAGTCTCATATCACCCCTATCTATATAGATATAAATTTGGATTCTCAACTCTAGGATTGTGATTCTTAGATGCCCAAATCCTAATACAATTTCATCCCAACATTTTCTCTATTTCATCCCCATTTATTATAGTCTCAAGACATGGATACACTCTACAATATGATCATGGATCATTATATAGAGATTTAAATCCCACCAAACAATCAGATGATATCTCTAATTTCCTTATTTAAGTAAAAAAAGATGATTAAATGAATAGTTTATTTGGGCCTTATCTAAGTAAAATATGGAATTGAAAATTTGGTAAATATAGAATAAAAAAGAAGCTATTGTACCCACCATCAAGGTATCATATGGAGTGATTAAGGATGAGGAGGGATTGAGTATAGATGATGAAGGAGTCATTAGGGATGATGAGGGATGGTGAGGTTCAATGAAGGAGTGATTTGGGAGGATGAGGGAGTGATTAAGGACAATGAGGGATGGTGAGGGATAATGAAGGAGTTATTAGGGATGATGAGGGATGAGGAAGGAGTGATTAGAGATAATTATGGGTGATGAATAATTGATTAGGGATGACAAGGAATGGTGAGGATAATTGAGGGAGTGATTAAGGATGATGAGGGATGAAGAGGTAGTGATTAGAGATGATGAGGGATGATGAAGTAGTGACAGGGATGATGAAGGATGGTGAGATTAAATAAATAAATGACTAGGGATGAAGAGGGAGTGATTAAATATGATGAAGGATGGTGAGGGTCAATAAGGGAGTGATTAGGGATGATGAGGGATGAAGAAGTGATTGGGGATGATAAGGGATAGTGATGGTCAATAATGCAGTAATTAGGGATAATGAGGGAGTGATTAGAGATGATGAGGTACATTAAAGGTTAATGAGGGGGTGATTACGAAAAATGAGGAATTAGGAGAGAGTGATTAGGGGTGAAGAGGGATGAGTAGGAAGTGATTAGGGATAAAGGAGGGATGATGAACAAGTGAAATTAACACAAAGTGGTTGTTTGATGTGTGTAGGTCATTAATGTGACCTATATTGCCCCAATAACACCACTTTAGATCCATTAAAAAATGAGTGGTTTTTAAAATTCAATTTTGACAAACCTAAGACTCCTGGGATTTTAGGAATCAATATGGATATGTTTACAAAATATGGAGGTCAATTACAAAATTTATGCCCTAAAATCCCTAGGTTCAATATTTAGACCCTAAAAATGCCTAACAACTGACTATGTTATATTTTGAAAAACTATTTAACATGTTTTACGGTGTGCGGTTATGAGACCAACTCTATCAAATGTAGAATGGCCCTAATTTATTATATTTACTAAAAATAAATTTAAAGTATAATGTAGACCTATACTTAACATTTTTTTTTAAAATGATCTACTACTAAACCATATGAAACTACCAATACATATTTTGTGTAGGTGTTATAACATGCACACGTTGTAGTGCATATGCTTTCTTTCACCTATATACAACGTGTACACATTCAAGTTTGGTGGTTTGGGGAAAAAATTAAAAAAAAACATGTTATGACCATAATGCATACATGTTATGGTCATAATATGTACATGTTAGTAAAAATTTACATGGAAATATCCCCCAACTCTATGCACATACAACATGGTTTCTTATAAGTGGTTATGTATTTTACATTTAGTTTATTTGTTTTAATAAATTATGTCTTTAAGATTTATAGTTTAATTTTTTAGATTTATATTGTGTTATAGATTTTTATGTTCTATAATGTCTTTAATAATTGTTAAAAATTTGTTTTACATGATTTTTTGAGATATAGATTTTGGATTTCATGGTAGAAAGGTAGTTATAAGTCTAGTCATTTATTTTTATTAATTTGATTCAATAAATTTTTTATTTTTGAGTTTACAGTTTTATAGATTTTAGTTTAGGTTTTAATTTGTTTATTGGGTATGTTTAGTTTTATTTTTAGTGGTAAGTTATAATTTTAGGTATTTAGGGTTCTTTTAGATTTTATAAATTTTGTCAAAAAAGTCTAAAATTGTCAAGTACTCTTTAACTCATCATTGTTAAATAAGCATACGATGTAAGGTAAATATCAATAAATTTATTTATGATGCTTCTAAATATAAAATATTCCATTCTTGTAACAAACATAATATTGGGTGAACTAGACATATCTAAAAAACATGTGGAGGGGTGGGAGCGAGGGTCAGTTCTATTTACTCCCATGTTCACACTAAGGGAGGGAATGTTGGGATTATTTAATGTGAATATATTGTATGTTAGAAAATAAATACAGGTTAAAAAAACATTATTGATGAAGGCCAAAATAAATGTTTTAATATACACCTATAATAGTTTGTATTATTAGTGTGTTGTTTCAACCACTTACTAATATAGGAAAGAGATAGATTTGAGTAATGTTAGTTGTTAAAAAATAAGATATTATTGAGGAGAGTAGTTATATGAAAATTCCTATTTATTTTTAATCTTATTGATTAATAATTTAATGATGGTGATTGAGTGAAATCATTCTTCTACACATCTAAGCTTCGACACTTCACCATTATGGGGTAAAATTTAGCACTATCATCTGTTAGGGGATTAAGTCTCTATTTTTTAATTGAGATGTTATGAAGTCAAATAAAAAAAATAATGATAAAAAAAGTGGCTAGGTAACATGTTTTCATTTCATGGAAGAATACAAAAGCTCTTCTTATGATGTCTTTGAACATAGGCAAATATCCTATATTTGGGATATGAAAATGATAATAAAGGAATTAGTATCAAAATTTGGCTCAATTATACCATGATTTATTCACTTTAAATATATCAAATGAATCACCCAATGATGATAGGTTAGCAGAGAGTGAGATGAGTGTTAGAATTGGGAGGTCTTAGGGTCCATTCTTGGGATGATCATTCTCTAATTTCATTACTACACTAAGCTACAATGGGTTATTCATGAAAAGTAAATGATGAAATGGACTACATGATCAGTGTTCAATATGATGGGGGTTGAAATGTGAGTTGAAACCTATGTTAAATGTGATGAGAGAAGTCCATAACCTATGTATAAGAATACTAGTCACCATTGGTTTAGGCATTCTGGTTATAAATATGTTTATAGTTTTAGCTCCTTTAAAAACCTGTTACCCAAAATTTGATTAATTATTTGTGGGTAAAATGGCTCTACCATCACTACCAAAACTAAATTGGCCCAAAGTGTTTCATATCTCTACACCCTCCCTTCATCTCATAATCTTCCCCACCCATTGGCTTCAATGCACCTCCTTTTGTGACTAAGGCTAGGCAGATGGCATCTTTACCTCTACTTTCATTTCCCCCTCTCATCTCATTACAATAGATATGGATTAAGCTATGTCCTCTTTAGTGGAATGTGTGGGGAGAGCTAAAAATTTTCTAGGGTTATGGCAAGAGCTGATCAAGGTTCATTATTTACATATCAAACCATAGGATACTCTGCGGTGTTGGTCCTCTCCTCCTTCAGGTGGTTATGGCTCTTTTGAGCTTAATCACAGATAAATTATGGAGGGCTAAAATGAAATATTTTATCTCTATAGTATCCCATGAGTATTAGGAAGACTTTCCCACTAATAATACCTTGGTTGTAACCAAAACCATGGTGGTAGTTGCCTTTGAAGATGGAGTGCAAAAAGAAGATCTTTTAAATGAAACATGATTTACCATTTAGGGTTTAATCTATAGGTTTGAAAATTTTAGGCTAAGCCTTCCTAACCTACATTAGTGGTTTTAGGAGTCATATCAACCCCACCTAAAGGAGAATTTGGAGATATATTATTGTGCCAAAGGTTTATTTATTATAGTTTTAGACTATTTAGATGATCGAAATAGAGTCGCCATCGCTAAATCATGGTCTTGGGATTAAAAAATTCTTTGTCTAAAATAATGGTGCCCATCTTTCACCCTGTAATTAAATTTTTTATGTCAATCCTATTTGGATTATGCTTCCCTACTTCTCTCTATAATTTATGATCGATTCTAGTCTTTCAGCTATTAGAGGATCTCTTGGTAAACTAATGATGATTGATGCCTCTACCTCTATCTTGTCATGTATGTTGGGCCCTCAATTTTGTATCTATTTTTTCGAAGAACATTTTAAATATAATGATGCATAAGGAATCATAGGCATGCAAGAAACACAGTATAGAATACCATGCTGTAGAAGAGGAAAGTCATAAGGAATAATCATATAATAAACAGGGAGGAACCAAGAACACAGGACTTGGATAATCTCAAAAGACATGGGAAAGACCAAAAAAATCTAATGCAGTTAGGGAATGGTTCTCATAAACATCAGATAATAATAGTCGAGATGAAGCTCATTTTAACTTCCTCTAAGAGCCAAAAAAAGGTCTTTCAATCTATTTTTTTTATAAATTAAGAGACTTATAGTTGAATAAGGAATTGAATAGTTCCACATGAATAGATAAACTCTCCCTCATAGTAAGATCAAAATTGGTGGGGGAATGAAGGGGCACATATTGATGTAATATTGTTGGTTTAGCATGGAATCTAGTCAACGAGAGTTACATAAATGTAAATATGATGATGCTAGGTGAAAGGCTATGGTTAGAAGTGATCCAATTAAGGAAAAAAAGATTCTTGAAGTGTCATAAGGATATACAAGTAGGAAAAAAGTCATAATGAGGATTCCTTATCCAAATATTACACCCTACACTGTCATTGGTACATGTGAGATAAATAAGGGAAACATTGATTATAGAAGACAATCTAGATAATACCAATTCCTGACCCATATTACATACTCATGCATTTGAATTAGATGAATTTAATGTAAGAAATTTTGATACAACTAGTGTAGAGTTAGAGTCTGAACCTATTGAATAAAATTTTGAATTAAAGAATCAAGATAATAGTTTGTCATTATTTTTTTTCCATCACAATTCAACAATTTATTTTCCATCACAATTCAACCCTATGGCTCACTTTGGAATTCTTGGTGCACCAAATAAAGATAGTGGGTAGAGTATATGCCATTCAA
The DNA here is from genome assembly GCA_037957365.1 of Torreya grandis. Taxonomy (NCBI): domain Eukaryota; kingdom Viridiplantae; phylum Streptophyta; class Pinopsida; order Cupressales; family Taxaceae; genus Torreya; species Torreya grandis. The sequence continues at coordinate 288,495 of JARHVA010006092.1, forward strand.
CATTTAATCAACCTACTTCTATAACAAATGTATTGGGTAGTTTTATTTCCACAAGAGGTACAAGAAGTAGTACCAATAGTGGTTCATTTGGAGGATTTCGAGGTGGTGTAAGATGCATTTGTGAACCTCCCCTATAAAATCTAAGAGGGTTTGAAGGTGCATGATAATAGGCTCCATTCCTAATGCCTAGTTCATCTACAGTCTACTATGAGATGATGCTTCATCTGCATGAATATCGTAGTGTTGAAAATGTAGTGGAACATGTTAACAAGTGTGAACTCATTTGGAGGTAATGAGGTATTAATTATAATAAACAAAAGGTGACTTAGTTTGCCACCACCATTTTAGACCACATGCATAAATTGTACCATAATTTTGATCCACAACAAGTAGTGGTAAACTACTACAAGTAATTTAAGGCATATTTTCTTGAATAATTTGACATTATAGATTTTGAACAAAAGAGTATTGCTACCCTGAAGGATATTAAGTAAGAAATCCTTGAGAGTATGTGTAAGTATGATGCACATTTTAAAACCCTTCTATCGAAGTTATCATTTGAGATAATTACTACAAACCATGCCTAGTGGTTTGTATGAGGCTTGTTATTTCCTTCCCAACATACATTATCTTAGAAGACTTTATCTAACCCACGTGAGGCATTAGAATCTACCCTTCATGATAAATATATTAGAAGTATAGATACAAGGATTAGCCCTTTTATGGAAGCCTAGATTATTTTTATGGAATATTAATTGTAAAATCTCATTGTGAATAGTACTCAAGATAACCAAAGTGGTTTACGGTGTGTATACTGTGAAGTGAAAAGTTATAATAAAAATAATGTCCTAGGAAGAGTATTTGCATAGTGGTGAATTAGTCCTATGATATCTGCCATGAAGAACATGATGTAAGAGAATGCACCTTGCTTCAACAAGATACTCAATCTAAAGTATCATCCAACTATAAAATATGCATTACCTATACACATGATACAAATGATTGTCGACTTATTAGTAAGATTCATGAGGTGTAAATGCAAGGTACTTACCAAACCTATGTAGCCAACAATGAAGAAAATGGTGGAGGCCAATCCTAGAGAGTTTATGGTTATGGAAGTGGAGGTGGTCATTTTCCACCTAGAACCTATTATAAGTGCAAATCTCTAGAGCATTGCCAATTTGACTACCAAGTCTATCCATCCTATGCCTTTTGTAAGAATGACCATCATGTGGAAGAATGCCTAGAAATATGTGATTATATCCCTAAAGAGTAGAATAATAAGGGTGATAGAATGATATGGACCAGAAAAAAACTTGAACTAATCAATGGCTACTATGCCCTACCACTCTTATTTCTCCTAAGGTAAATATTATTAAATGAAGTGGTGATCTTTCCCAGTCAGTTTTAAATCCACCCATTATCAAGGTTAAATGGGAAGATCCTCATTTGAATCTATACCCAAATGCTCAGTAATGAAAATAAGTATTTTAAGACAATAAATTTATTTTGGAAGCTTTAAGGTTAAATCCAGTTCATTAAGGATAGAGATGTTATTATGCATGCTAACATGCAAAAATCCTTGATTCTCCAAGATTTGGCACATGATGAGTTTAATGAAATATGTAAATAGATTATTGATGAAGACATAATTACCCTTCTAAGGAACTAGATGAGTCATTAAGCACCAAATTGTACAGAATATCATCGATTGAACCATGCACGATGACAAGAGGCTCATGTCTAACCCAGTAGACAATGTGAAAAATAAATCCTATGAAATGTAGTTATTAATGGTTAGATCATTTAAGATATATTAGTGGACATTGGCATAGGGGTAAATTTACTAACCATGGATGCTTATAGAAAGACAATGAGGCCTATTTTGTATACTTATACACATTTATTGTTCATCTCTAATAAGACTCATTCACTACCCATAAGAGTTATTAAGAATGACATACATTTTTAGTGTCACTTTTATGGCTAACTTTGAAGTAATTAAGTTGGCTAAAGCTAATAATTTTTTTGGCTCTTTTAGGTTGTCCATGATGATATGAAAATAATGTTGACTTTAGCTTTAAGAAGCACCACATCAAAATTGAAAATGATGACCAACACATTATGATTCTTAGGATAATGCTAAGGGACCTCCTTTTGTTAAACCAGTTAACATTAAAGAGGATAGAAATCATATCTATAATGTCACATCTTAGGGAACTAAGTGTTTTAATCTTATTATGGATGATATATTATAGTGGTTAGATGCATAGTCTATTTCTAACACTACCACCAATGCCTATGAACATTGGGCTCAAAGATAATATGATATTATTGGATGAATTTGTAGTATAATTGGTAGTTGAGATGATGTTTATGCACAAGTTGCTTAAGAATCATAAGTTTATTTTCCTCATTGGTTGATGTTTGATGGTTTGCACCACCCCTACAAATAGATCAAGCACTTAGGTTTTATGGTAAAATAGAGGTCCGAGAGTATGTGCATCAGTTATAAAATTTTTATGTGTTTGAAGATGAATGGATGCACTCTCTTATTCATGTTATTAATGTGATAAATTCTCAATGTTAGGAAACTCATTGTCATAATTTACTCATCTAGGACTGAGTGCATGCTTCCATATACTATCACTTCTATCATGATAATCACATTCATACTAATTTAAGTGATTATGGTGGTAATGCCCCATAATCTATATTTTATGGTACTCTATGTACAGAGCTAGAGTATGTTACATTCATCAAGAATGGTGTCTATACATGGATTCTTGGATTAAAATTATAAGTAATATGATTTTAGCACTATCTTTCTCATCACCTCACATGGATTTATGCATGTCCCTTCAAGTGATTCAAAAAATTATTATAGGTGATCCATCACCATTTGAAGACTACATATGCCATATACATAGTTCATATTTTGATAGCTTTTCTATTTTTTGAAAATATGATACTCCAACACCATCTTATTTACATATTGACTCTCATCTAGGCCATGCATGGAGGTAATAGATATGGAAGGTCAAACAAAAGGTTGTGTACCAAGTTGAATAATGTACTAGTTCTAATCTACAATATCTATCCCTTGACCATTTAACTTTACGTATTGAATATGGGGCCTATAATGTCAAAGACACCATATAGACTAAATAACAACCATATTATGAGACACTCTAGATAGTTCAGTGTAATAAAGGAATAGAGGACATACCTAAGATGGCCATTATGGTGAATTATTGGTTTGAAACTAAGGTCAATAAGATTTTTGAACTCTTACATGAATATAAAGAAGTTTTGTATCATAATCACATAGATATGAAATGATTTCATACTTTAGTGGGTGAGATTCACATCAAGTTAGTTGAAGGTGATCGACCAGTCAAAAAATGACCATATCGAATGAATCCTAATATGTGCACTCATGTTAAATAGGACATTGATTTGATGTTGAGCACTAGATTTATCACTCCTATTGATGAATCTAAATGGGTGAGTCCCATGGTGATTATTATCAAGAAGGATGGATGCATTCTCATTTGTGTAGACTATAGGTTACTCAATGTTGCTTACATCACTAACCCTTTTCCAACACCTTTCATAGAGGAAATTTTAGGATTTATTGGTCGAAAAAATTACAACTCCACTGGTGGTTATTCTAACTACCATCAATTCCATATTATAGAATAATATAAACCAAAGGCCACATTTTCAAATGAATGGGGTTATATTACCCTCAATGTGATGCCTTTTGATTTGAATAATTTTTTAATCATAGATTTTAAGTATTTTAGTGACAAGTTCTTCAAAGTGTACTTCCATGATTAGATCATATATAGTTTAATGCATTATCATTGTGCTAATCTTTGCCTCATGCTTGAGCATTGCCATCATCTTTAGATTTCTTTGAGTCTAAAAAAATGTGTCTTTGCTACTCCTTTCTAAAAAAATTTGGTCACATTATTTGTCATGATGGACTAATGGTATATCCAGCTAAGATTGTAGTCACTATTTGCCTTTCATTGCTAACCACCCAATGTGAGGTCCACACCTTCCTAGGAAACACAAGGTACTATTGAAAATTATTTTGGTGATATGCTAAGATCACATTACCATTAGAGGAATTGATTAAATAGAATGGTGAATTTTTATATAAAAATTCTCACCAATAGGCATTCATATCACTTAATGACAAACTATTTACTTCAACCATTCTTTAGTTTCTAGACTAGATAAAGCCATTTCATGTACATGTTGATACTTTAGGTATGGGAATTGGATATACCCTTACACAACCTAGCGATGGTAGTATTTATCATCCCATCAATTTTTTTAGTCAAAAGTTTAATCCCATTGAGTGGAAATACTCAACTATAGAACATTAAACCTTGTCCATGGTATATGTGCTCTAAAAGTTTTGTCAGTATTTTTAGCCACCTTGTTAACTCTATTTATATTTAGTGAAGAACTTAAGTACATCATGAATAAGCTAGTATTACACATATGCATTTACCAATGAATTTTTCTCTTTTAATAATTTTAGTTTTTTGTGATGGTGAAACTAGATAAGACTAATTATGGACCAGATTACTTATCATTCATTGATTATAGTGAAGAGGAAAGCACCATCAAGGATTAATTACCTAATATAACACATTTTCAAGTCACACATGTCCCTGAGGAATCAAAATATATTACAACTTTCCTTAACATAATTTTAGGACCATCCCACCTCAACACTCAAGATATAAATAAATTGGCTATCAGTGCTACTCCTTTATAGCTTATTAGAGGTGACCTCTATAAACTTCAAAGGGATGAAGTATTATGACGATGTGTGAAGCAACATGATTGTGATAAAGTTATTCAAGAGGTTCATAAAGGTGTCATTTAAGGACATTATGATGATGTTATAATGAATAAGGTTCTATTAGCATGTTAATGGTGGCCCATATTATACAAAGATGCTAAAACTTATGCATGCAATTGAGATATCTATCAGTATGTGGGTAAAAAAAACTAGAGGGATGTTATGCCACTTTACATGATACTTTCTCATGAACCCTTTGAGAAATTGGATATTGATTTTATTGGGCTCATTACTCCCAAAAAAAGTCATACTAACACATGCTATATTATTATCACCACTAACTAACTCACTTGTTGTGTTGAAGTAATGCCCACCCAAGATTGTACTATTGTAACTACCACTAGGTTTCTTTAGGAAAATATCATCACAAGGTATGGATGTCCTTGAATTTTGACTAGTGACCTTATAATTCATTTCCTTAATAGACAATATGTATCCTTTTGGGAATGTTCGTGGATGCTCACCACAAGACTACACCATATCACTCTTAGGTGAATGTTACAAATGAAAATTTCAATAAAATATTGGGTCATACATTGATTAAGATTTGTAATATTGGTCACATTAATTGGGATGATTGCCTTTGTATTGTAATATAGGCATATAAGACCACATATAAATTATTGAACAAGAGTATTCCTTTTAAACTTGACTTTGATGGTGAAGCAGTTCTCCCAATTGAGTTTCCTATACCTTCTTTATGTATTTCACACATTGGTCAGTTTGATGATGGGTAATCTATTAAAATGCATATAAATTATTTAATATATCTATATGAAGAATTCTTTCTTGTGCATTAGAGTCAAGGAGTGGAGAAGCAGAAATAGAAATCCTAACATGATATACATCTCAAGAATAAGACTTTTTTTCCTTGTATGCATTTATTGGTCTATGAATCCAAGTTCACATACCATTCAATAAAACTTCACATCTATTGGAATGGTCCATTCATCAATCATAGCATTCACCCCACATGCACATGTAAGTTGAAGAGGTTAGATGGCTAGTTCCTTCTAGGCCATTTTAATGGTAGTCGGATTCAACCCTACCATTATGTGTGATACTTCAATTTTGTTAATAAGGAACATGCCACTATATTATTTTATTAATTTGGATTGCTTTTTAATAAATAATGGAATTTTTTGTGTACCTTTTTTTAGGTTTAAATCAACACTTGGTTCTTTAGTATTTTCCTTGTTAAGTTTTGGAGGACCATGAACACATGTTAGTGTGGAGTAAGTGTGAATGAAGTAAGTCTAGAGAGTGAAAAGGAAATGGTGAAAGGAAATGCATGAAAAAAAGGGTAGGTAAGTGAAATCACATAAGGACAAGAAGATACGTAAGATACGACACACAACCTCTATGAATGGATTAAGATGGAAAAAATAGGTTCCCACTTTGGAAATATAAACTTTTAAAATTTCCTTTTATAGTTGTTATGCACTACAAAAAAAGTGAGGGATGGGATAAATGCACTAAATGTGACAAAGTAATAAGTGTAATGAAAATTATACTAAATATATGTTGTGGAAATAGCATTAGAATCATATAATGAGTAAAATTATGGATGAAGTCATGGATAAGTAAATATGGGGTAGCCTTCAAAGCTATAAAATGATAATAAGTCTTCATTTTAACACTTTATGATTGTTAATTCTCGAATTTATAAAGTGAAGTGAAACATTTTAAATTTATCATAAGAAACATTCATCAAATTTTAGTGACAAATTCAGAGTTGTGAAGGAAGGTAATTTTAAGGAATGGAGAGACTAGTGAAGTTCTGAGTAGAGGAATGTGATTGAAAGAGTTGAAAGCTTTAGGTGTTGACATCCAACATTAGAGGACATTGAATCAAGAAAGCCAAGGGATTTTGAAGTAGTAAACATGTATTCTTTCAGGAGGATCAGATTTTTTGCCTCAAACTTTAGGCTCTTTGAAAGGTGATGCACCCAAAGACATGAGCCCTTGCCTATGATCCATGAAGAGAAAGATTTTGATGGCATAAAAGGACAATTAGTTTTTATCATAGAAGAAGTACCTAGTGAGTCGAGTGCATAAGTGGAAAACATGGCATAACACATAAAGGGAACATACAATAAAGAATCAAATATGATGTACGGTGTAGAGAATAAAACTATAACACCTCCCCCACCCTTAGTGTTGATAAAAGAAATGAAATACCCCAAGTCGGTGTTCCATACTCAAAACTAGGAATCTAATATATCAACATTTAGAGCATTTAATTATAATCATTGACACCTTGAGAAAGAGACAAAAATATAAAATGATTATAGGGATTAGATTCAAAACACTAGGAATGATATCATTTATGATCTTACAGTTTTCAATCTTCTCAATTATGTTGGAGTGCTATAGCTCTTTTTTGTACCTTATTTTTAGAAGCCTATGGAGGTTGTGATAATTATTATCTCACACATCCATATGGACTTATTTTACTTCATAGGGCTAAGAATGAGGATCACTTACCAAATAATTAGTAATGTCAAATTTTTAAAATTATTAGGTGCTAACCTTAATAGGGGACTTAGAAGACTAAGAGTAAATTGAAAAAATGGAGGTGGTGCGAGAGTACAAGAAGCAGGGCCATGCCATGTACATATATAGTCTCTAAGATCTCACGCTTCAAGTAGTTGCATGCTTGGACATGACCAAGATTGGAGGAGTTGACATATGAAATGAAGTTGATATGGCACACCTTTACGTAGCCAATCAAATAGCCTAGGGACTCGAGTATAATTATTCCCAATACTTTCCTAAGCAGATCATTGTAGATGTAGAAAAGGCCCACTACCTACCAAATAAATAGTTTTATTGAGGTGTAATTATTATGTTATTATCATTTTATGATATTATTATGCCAAAATAAATCAATGATGAGAAAAAGTGAGCCTACCCACCTAAGAACAAGTCTCTAGCCAAGTAGTTTAAATCATTCACCTACCCTAGTGCTATTATGTTGTCTCACATGTTATAAATAAAGGGCTAGGTTGATGGGATGAAAAAATCCTTCAAGAATGAGTGGTGTATCCCTAAGAAATTTCCCATGCATATGGGAGATCAATCTTAGTTTATGGTGAAGTCACACAATTTGTTAGCATGCATCTAGATGGATCCTACAAATGACTTATTCAAGTGGCTTAGGTTACCTTATGTTTTCAGAGCTAGGTATTTCATGAATTATAAAAATAGGATATATGATACATGGCTATTGAAAATTGATATTGATAATATTGGTATTGATTCTCACACTCTTCACCAATTATAAGGATATCTGGAGAAGAAATCTTACATAGAAAATAATGAATTTGTTAATATTAATATCAATGCACATCTAATCCTGGTTGGGGATATATTTAATTTATTGTATTATACACTGGTGTTGAATAATAAGACATTGGGTAGTAGTGAGGCTATGAAATAAATCATTTACCCTACCAAATATTGGAATACATTGGAAAGAGAATAGTCTAGGGTAGGATGTTTGATCACTCATAATTTTTTTTAAAGAAACAAAGGATTGCCCCTTCATGACTAAGAGATCAAATGCCTATAGTTAAAACATAAGAATGCCTTTATTCCATCACATAGACATTTTTTCCTTAAAAAATGAGACATTTATATGCAAAAAAGTTAGCTAATTCGAATGGAGAGAAGTGAATCTTGAAACACATCCTGATAGGGGACCTTCCCCTAAGGAATAAAAAGAAGCTACACTCGAACCAGATAAATAACCCTCTCCAATGCATCATGAATAAATTACCCTTGATGACACATAAGTGGATGTTGGGAGTTCCATTGGTGTAGAGGAGGATGACATAGGCACAACTTTGGGCACTATTGACCTTGATGCTAGCACAATCCACCAATAAGATGAGTCAGATATTGAAATACTCAAGTGTAACTCCAAAAGAGGGAAAGGACCTATTGATGAATCTACATATTAAAGGCCACATTGTACTAATGTAACCCATTCTATGTGTTCCCACTACCAACATAATGTCCTAGATAAGAAACTATTTATGTGGTAGTATTTTGTCAAGGAGGATTCGATCGATTAGGCTTGACAAGAGCTTTCTTTCTACATGGATGTATATAATTAAGAGTGTTATTTTGAAATACCTTCAGATGGTATTATTTTGAAACCAAGAGATACATAATTATCTAATAAATTTTTTATGGATCCCTAATAGTGTAGGTCGGCTCAACCAACCATGGCCTTTCTTAAGTTTACTCATGATGTGATAAATAAGATTGTAATATAGTATTTTTATGTAAATTATCATAAATAGAAGCATAAAGATGTCATTTCTCTATACCACCATGAGTGATTGGAATGAATAAATATTGAAGAGGAGTTAGAAGAACTCAAGTACTAACTACAAGCAAAAATGACATTGGGAGTGGAGACTCTAACACTCTGTAAGACAATTTTACAACAAGAAATGGCCTTTGATAATGGAATATCTCTTTAAAGTAAAGCTATTAATAAACTAAGGACCCTTGTAGAATAGTTATTGAAAGATGTAAATACTAGGTAAATTCCCAATGTCAATAGACTTGGGAAACATAGCACTTCAATGAAGCTATTAAAGTATGCAAAAGATTTTTTTACTATAGTTGGTGCTATAGTTCCCATCCTTGATGGGGTTTTTGTCAAACTAGTATGACCCACTAAAATTATTGAATCAAGGATTTAGGTAGAATATCTTTAAAGATAATGTTTGGTTGATAATGCACTTACAATAAATCATAGAGCTGAGTATGCTAAAGTATTTTAGGATGCAGAGGCCATTGAAAATAAAATAAGCATTCATCGTCAAGAGATAAACACCATTTTTAAAGCACTCTAAGGATATTTTTTGATATAGGTTACCTCACTTGAGGATAATCACATGGATGCTATTACATCACTTGAGTATTTGACCTCTCAAGCAAGAAACTTCTTGGAATAACCCGAGGATACTAAGTGGCTTGAATAAGAAGTAAGAGTGATCACTTCTAAGCTCCAAACTATGTTGATTCATTTGGAGGAAGTAAGGTGTCAATTCAAACACATGGGACCTAAAATTTTGATATCAGAGGGACCTGAAGATAATGCATAGTCTGGGATGGACTATTGGCTTAGTGTGGGGTGATGTTAGGCCCTCAAATTTGTATCTATTTTTATTAATTACTTTTTGAAACATGAATAAATTGAGAATGTAAGACTTAAACAATAGTGAAAGACTTAGTCATGTAAATTAGAGAGAGTTACAAAATTATTTTCTCAAATGTAAGAGAAGAATAGTCAAGCATGAATCTAGCATTGGTCTGTGAGAAGATAGGTACATGACAATGAAGATCCATTATAGAGAGCATAAAGAGGCATTAAGGAATTTAATGTAATAGCTTTCCATGACTCATTGTTTTTAATGGTTATTGGTGAGTTATGTTTGTGTAATTAATTATATAATTGAAAGATCGAGATAGACCCATGAATAAATACCCTGTAGTTTTACTTAGTTTGTTGGTTGATAGTTATAATCTTAGGCCGTCATAATTATCAATGTGACTTATGTATGCAATGAGATAAAACTTGTGTTGATGAACTACCTTATGTAATCTGATTATGAATAAAATGAAATCATTACTCATGTATTATCAATTTACACCCAAAATTTTCTATGATTAGCAAAGTAGGGAATGAAATATCAAGAGTTAGACATGGAATTAAGTATGAATATAAAACTAAGTTCATGTTCAGGTACCCTAGCTTAGGAAACTAAATGAATATATTTTCATGCAATGAAACCAATTAGAATTATTATTAGGTTGTGTGCTTTGAGTGAGAGTGTGAGAACCTTTTCTTATGTGATGTGTTGACATACTAGCTCATTGAAACTCTTATTATCTTAGGAACATGACTAGGAAAGGATACCAAAACTACACCACACATGCATGAATCTTGGTTAGTTTGGATTTATCTTAGGATCTCATAACTTCTATTAAGTTAAAAGTGAATAATCAAAGATGGACACAAACCTTGTATTATAAGGGATTTCCTTTTATATGTCATAGGTGATTTGCACATGGTTATATGGCCTCTTCTTATTCTTAAAATAAGCATAAAGTTGACTTCTTGGTAGAAGGATGTAGCTATTGAAAACCTCTCTATTTCTCTTATAATCCCTATCTTTGTCTTTCAAGTTCATGTGACATTGACCTTCAAAGAGTGGATCATCCGGCTCCTAAAACAAGTATGGTAAATCCATATTTTAATTTTTTAGAATGGATTAATGTGACTAAGAAGGATGAAGCATGTATTATCTCCAAAAAATCAAACAAATTTGAGGATGGGGAAGGTCTTCAAGAGAAAATTCCCACTCATATTATGGATTATGGTATTTCGAGTGTTGTGGAGGAATGGATAATAGTCTAGAAGAAAAAAAAATGGAAGATTGGTCTCGCAATCACCTCTTAGGACCCTTTGCTCTCATGTCAAATAGAAATTAAAAGACCTTGATGGGGTTTGTGAGGTTGAAACTGGATGGGTTAATCTCTCCTTGGTAAGTTGGAGGTTGGTTTTAGCTAGGTTGTTGTTTTTTCATTCCTTCATGAATTTTTATCTAAGGAAAATGACTTGGTTTTTGGTTATTATTTTTTGTGGGTGAGGGACCCCTATACCTTCAATTATCTATTAAAAAAGATAGTAAATGAATCAAAACATTAAATGCCTAATCATACATTGATGAGTGGAAATTTAAAAATGTTAATATAAATTATTTCAAATTTACTAGACATAGTATCAATAGACAATTAATCAATAAAAACATTAAATGACTATTCTTAAATCAGTTAGAGTAAATAGAAAAAAAGTGTTGCATATTAATTTGACATTGAATACACTTGGTACATGCATGATTTTATTGAGAACAATGTTATTATAAAATTGACATACAATTATTCTCTTAGATTTATACTGAAGGAAGTGGGACATGTACCTACCATCTAGTGAGCTATGAAAGATATTATTTTTTTCTAAGATATTATGAATGTGCACCAAGAAAATAATAATCACTAAAATAAATAATGTGATTCTTTCTTCTTCTTTTTTTTAAAGAGTTCATTATTTGAGATATATTCCAACATAGACAAACATACATAAAAATAATAAATAAATAGAAATTAAAATTTGAAACAATTATGTTATGGATTTTTTACCTTCAAAATCTTTTAATTTAGTTAAGAAATACAATCAATAGAAAAAAATATGAAGTGATTAGCCATAAATAATTGAAAGACAGCAAAAAATTTCCATTGAAATTAATTGCACATTGGATACACATTTTACAAGAATGGTTCCCGAGAGATAAATTTATATGTAATGATTCTCTTGTGCTATGGGTGAATGCAACATGAACACACGTTTTCCATTCATCGAATGATTTAAACTCTATTGTTTCATTTTAGGAAATCGTATCTATAAAAGAATAAGACATAAGAAAACAAACACATTATTCTCAATTCATAAAGGAAAATAAAGACGTCTAAACTACAACTCTAATTTTAATTCTCCTTTAAATTTTTATTGTATTTTAAAAATTTAAAATAATTATCTCATGTCTTTTATGATATCTTTTTAAAGAAATAAATTAATTAAAATATGAAACAACTTAGTTATAAATCAGCTTCAAAGAAACTAGGAAATAATGTGATGGAAATTAAATTAGGCTTAGAATACATATTAAGATGACAAATAAATAAAAATATTAAATCGATTGCCTTAAATCCATAAGACAAATATTAAAAAAAAACAAGGGCGTGCAATGAAGCATGCACAATTTCTCGGAGAAGGATTTGGTAGCAAACATTATATCTAATGGTCATCTTGTATTTTAGGTGCAGAGGTTGGAAACATGTGGCTAACACTTGGTGGGCATATGAGACACTAATTTTTACGTAAGACAAAAAAAAAAGCATAAGTGGGAATGACTTAAGTTATAGTCTAAATATAATACTAGTAAGTGGCTAGGATTATAAATGAATAAAATATATATGTTAATGTGTTTGAAATTTAATGTCGATAAAGAATTTAATCAAAATATTAAATCATTTTTTTTTAAAGAGTATAAAAAAATATAAAAAAATCATTTTATTATTGAATAAAAATTATATTATATAATAATAAATAAATCAAAATAAACGATTTATAATAAAATATTTAAAGGAAAGTAAAAAAACTAGATGATGCATATTAATTTGATATTGAATACAAATGTGATAAGCATGATTTTTTAGAGAATAATGCTAGTAAAAATTTTGATATCTTATAGAGCCCTTGTGGTAGTGACTCAACGGTAAATAAGGTGGACTTTAGGTAATAGGTCTCATGCATTGCTCCCCACAGGTCTTCAAAAATTTTCCTATAAAATTAGTCAAAAAAAACTGCTTACCAATAAAATAAAAATATAATAATAAAAAGTGAATACAATTATATATTTATAATATATAGCTATTAATGAATTATATATATATATATATATATATATATATATATATATATATATATATATATATATATATATATATATATATATATAATATAATAGTTTATTTTAAAATTAAAAATAAATAAGTTAAGAGAGATGTTATCATCATTTTAATATTAAAAATATTAATAAAAAAATTATATGTTACTAATAAAAATTGATAGTTTATAGGGAGAAGTTTGTAGATTGTCCAATGTTTTATATGTTTTCAATTTAATGGTAGGAATTATTTTAACATTTTAACAATTTACATAAAATTTAATTAATTATATTCCAAACCTTGATTTTAGAACCATAATGTTACATATATTTGGAAATATATATCCTAACGCTAAGGCACTTAAGTCTTAATTGTGATTTGTAATTAGTATCACAATAAAACTATTCATAATAATTTAATAAAATTAATTGTAGATGAATTCCTACATTATTTAACATAATTTAAAATTCCTTACAATATAACTTGTCAATCTTATGGATACAAATAGTTAATTTTGAAGAATATCACAACATACATTAAAATCTAAAATACAAATCATATTCTATTCTATTTTAAGTGTTTATTTAGACACATGATCCATGCAAATCTAAATAAAAAATCTGAAATAAATTAAAAACACAATACAAAAAATAAAAAATAAAAAAATAACTTAAATATTAATATTCAGAATGATCATATCTTTCAAAGTTAAAATCTGGCTATGGATACAAAGAACATTATTTCTAACGTTTAATGGAGTGTTTGTTTGGAAAAACTAAACATTATATAAGATTCATTGTAAAGTCCCTGATATTTATTAATATTTACTAAATCTAGTAAGTACTTAAATTTAGATAAACACAAATAATATTTAAATGAAAAATAATTGTGAACAAATTTTTATTATGTGATTTTGTTTTGACCAAAAACTATGACAAAATAAATTGTATGAAGCAAATTTAATACACAACAATTAAAATAAATGAGAATTATCTCTTAAAATTACAGATCACATATCCAAATTAAATTAAAAAACAATGTATTTCTAAGATTTGATGGGTTAATTTCAAAATACATTTTATGAAGTCTAAAAAACTCTACTTATAATCTACAAATACATATTTTAAGTAGAATGCTGTAAAATATCATTTATTTTCCACGTCCATACAAGAACGTCCATCTGATTATTTGAGCGCACATTTTTCAATCTTCATCAATCTGGCACATGTTTTTGACAAACACTCACTATTATTTTTTTCTATCTTTTCAGCTAAATGCATAGAAAAGTAAATGTTCTATCGAGTGTCTGTCATCCCTATTTTCGCTAGATTTTCTTCTTTACAAACAAGGCAATGCGACTGTTTAAATAATCAGTTCCCTCTACATTATATCTCACATTATTACCCTATTTAATTAATGATGACATATTGGCTGCTCTAAAGATTACAAAGACTCAGGATTTTTAACGCCACCATAGACAAAAAAAAATCTTTACAGTTTCACGAAGCTCACTCAAATAAAGCTAAGAAAAAAAAATGATTCCGTGGATCTGTCAGCACATGGATTTGTCACTCTTTAACCGTGCAATTATTTCCACGGAGAAAACATAGATTACTTAAAAGTGAAAATATTAATAGGTATAAAATTCAGAAATTTTATAAAAAATAATTTGTTTAATTGCTTAGTGAATGAGTAAAATATTATATAAAAAAAATTTAAAAGTTAAATAAATCAAAATCTATTTAAAGGTAGTTGATTTATGTTATTTTTAGTAAGTTTTGCATTGTTGTAAATTTTTTAAATCAGTATTTTTAGTAAATTTTGTATGTAAAATTGTATCGGCTTTCAAATCTCTACATATTTATTAATCAATAAAATTAATTTAATGGATGAAATTCAACTCAAATTCATGTCTGGTTACAAAAATATTATATTTCTAAAAATGAAAAAAAATTAAAAAACATATTATAATCTAGTTTTGGACCTTTAGATGGTCATATATGACTTCGAAAAGATCTAAAAATGTCCCAATCTAGATAGGGCATTTTATAACTTAATTAATTTTTTTGATACCTTCATTTCGGTGTGAACTAGATTTAAATAAAGTTACGTATCAAAAGTTATAGCATTCAAAATTTTGGTCTCTACATTGTTCTCCTCTAGTTAAAAACAACTTAGCTCCTACGGTTTACTTAGATTGAAACCTTGTCATTTATTCTTATCAATATGTTTCAGTTCCCATTCTGAAATCCAAGTGTTATCTTCTTGTTGTAGTCCTTCCCACTATACTAAATGTCTATTATAGCTTCTTTGTCTTGTATGCATTATCTTCTTATCCAAAACTATTGCCATATTTTATTTTTTTAATTATTTTATACATGTTGCTTTCAATCTACTACTTCATCTCTTTTTTCCTTCGCCATCTTTGCTATGGAATTCATATAAATTTAAAACATTAAATACTAGAGAGATATCATTTTTTTTTTTGTAAATTCACCTCATAAGTGACAACTTTGAATTTTCATATTTCATAAGAATGAGTAACTTCAAATTTCTATATAAAACCATGTGTTTTATTTTTATTACATGATGAATTATAGGTTGTGATTTAAAATGTTTCGAGCAAAAACAAAGCACACAGGTTTACTTAGAAATCTAAAGTTGCTCACCTCCTAAGCATAATCATTTTTTTTCTTCACAATTATGCCTAGATCAATTTCCTTGTACATCAACTTATTGTATGTCCCTTTCTAAAATCTTTCTTTCCACAAATATACCACCACCAATTCTCCTTCCAATAGGTCTTTGACCTTATTGCTACATCTATTGTTAATTTATAATTTTCAGTACTTTCATGTAGCTTTCTTCTTATTTCTTCTTGTAACTATTGTATGCACTCTATAAATGCTTATGTATCATCATTAACTTGTCCTACAATTGGTAATTTCACCAAATATAAAATATCCATAGGATTTCTACCATAAACAATATGAAATGATGATTTTTATATTGATTTATTTACTGAATTTTCATTTGCAAACTCAACTTATGATAAAACCAAGTCTCATTGCTTGGGATTCTCTCCAACTATGCATCTCAACAAATTTCACAACCTTATGTTTACAACTTCAATATGCCTATCTATTTGTCGGTTATATGCACTAATAAATTATAGCTTGGTTCCTATCATTTCCCCTTTATGGACATAGAATAGGAAAAGAACCTTAGCAAAATTCTTGAATGTTTTCCATCAGTTGAGGGAAGGTAAAATCAAAAGGGAAATTTTGGTTCTATTTTTAAGTTATAAAAAATAATTTTTGATATATATTTTCTAATTATGACTTATAATTGACTTGTTGAGCATGAGTTAACTTAATTATTAATGAGAAAAATGCACAATTTTTTTGAAACTACACTAACTCTCTGCTCCAAGTTGAGGGCCACTTTTAAGAGGAAGGATATAAAAGAAAGAAAAGTAATTAGAAAAGTATGGAGAAATTGATTTTAAATAATAAAGAGGAAAAGTTTTAGCATGAAACACAAAGAACCTTTGAGGACGAAAACCCTCATCAGATAACTAGTAAGGACAAAAACCCTCAATAATTAGTTTAATAGGCCTAATTTTTGGGTTGTATTCAATAAATTTTGTTGTTTATAGGTGTTTTTGCACACCATTTGCTTCAACAACAAGGTACAAGATATTCCAAGGGTGGTAAATAGTTAAATAATTGAGCGAGTGAAATAAAACCCCCAAGAAGGGTCAACAAACATTGAGGAAGGGTAGCGTATCACCTGTTGAGGCCAACGGCCCCCGTTTAGAGTGTCATGAACGTGTTTGAGGCTTTCCCAAGACTAATTTGAATGCATGATAACACTAAACATGAGTTTGGTATTTTATCACAACTTCCCAACCCCAATTTTTTCATTAAATATATTTTAATGTCGAAATATTTGATTAAAATATATCCTATTTTTCTATAATTATTGAGGAATAAAATAATATTTTTGTGCCCTATTTTAGAACCTCAAAATTTTGTACTTTCAATTTCTAAGGTTTTAAGAAGAAGTCAAAAAATAATAGTTTGAACATAGTTTTACCATAAATATCTAGAATTGTATAATTTGTCCCTAAGGGGACATTTCAATGGTATCATAGCCAAGATTTTCATAGCCTATGAGAGGATTTATTAATCCAAGGTAAAAGACCATGGGGGACTATGATTAGAGAACCCATCCTTCAAAGAAGCTAAAATATTCACAAAAGATCCTCACATAGAATAAGAAAGATATGCAATAGTGTTTGAAGGAGTCCCAAAGAGAGATGTGGGATGGTTTACAAGGACCTATGGTAGATTTGGATAAGATCATGTAGGATTTCCATCTAAACAAGTCAACTAAACATGGAACAAGAAATGATGGTGTATAATAATATTTCGATAATGAAAGGACTTTCATTAGACTCCCTTAAAAAACCTTTAGGGTATAGTTCCTTCAAAGAGAAGGGCCCTAGGGTGAGATGGGTCAACCTCATGAAGAGGAATACATGGATGTATTGGGGAAGAATATGTAGCCCCCAATTTTTCAACACGTGAGATGTTGTCATTAAAGTATTTTTTTCAATTGAAAATGAATAATGGCATGAGAAGAAGGAATAAAAGGTTTCATCAGGGGCAGCCATTAAAAGACATACAACAAAGATTGGTAAAAATAACTCTCCCCTCTTATGATGGATTTGATAAATGTTCAACCATATCATGGTTGCAAAAATTGGATACACACTTATCCTTGAATCCCATATATGTAGAATAAGCCATCAAATTTATTACCTTGAATTTAGAGGGAGCATCACATTAGTGTCGATACCATGGGTTAATCACCTAAGGGAACAAATATATTACTACACTTGATGAATTTATCCAAAGACTAACATAGAGGTTTGATATAGAGGATCCATAGATACACTTTAGGAAATGAACACAACTCAAACAAGAGGGATTGATGGATGATTATATTTCTAAATTTTAGAGACTTTTAGTAATTGTGTTTGATGCGAGTGAAAGAATACTTGTATTTTTTTTGTTGAAGTGCTATTTGAACCACTCAAAGGGTTGGTCAAGGGTTTTGATCTATAATCTCTTAAAGATGCAATCAAGAGTGCACTAAATTTGGAATCTTCAGATTTTAAGGGAATATTTATGCCTACTAGGAAACTTAGGGCAATATCTTTTGGATAGAATAAAAGTAATATTGTTGGTCTTTTTGGACAAAAAAATAAAGCACATTTAAGTATCCTAGGTGTGAAATTTTAGAATAGCCAAAATCAATCCCCTTTGGGTAGTAAGGGGGGTCCAATCAATAGGCCTTTAGGAAGCAAAATGAATTGCCAAGCTAGAATAAAGATTGAGGAGATACATGAAATGAGATTACAAGGAAGAATGTATGTTTCACATGCAAGGACCCATGGAAATTAGGTCATCATTGTGTGGAAAGGGTCAAGTGCACTACATAGAGGTGCATTCTAATGGAGAATAAGAAGAAGAAGAAGAAGAGGTAGGGGCATACATCTATGAAAAATAAATCCTGGAAATCATTAGAGGGAAAGACATGAGTGGTACCTATTATATCCAAATATTTAACCCTAGGAGAGGTTGTCTATGCCTCTCCAAATTTGGCTAACATGGGATTCCCTCTATGTTTGTGGGTTTCTTTTATTATAGGTAAACCTCTTGGTTAAAGGGCTAGCTCCCTTAATTTATCTTTTAATCTTACACACTAAAGTAGACCAATAACTATTGGGGGTGAAAAAGGAATAAATAAACTGAAAGTAACCTATATTAATAGAGGTGATACAAAAAATATAATTCTAAAATCACACTTGCATCTACACTATGAAAGAAGATTACCAAAACTGACCTTAACTCTATGCCCTTCTAGCATAAGTATTTTTCATAGAGGTACATTTATATACATATCTAGAGGTGGGTGAAAATAAGTTCTAATACTAAATACTACAAGTCTCTCTCACACTTAACAAACACGTACACTTTATGAAACATATTAGAAGAGATGTCACACAAAACCTAGAAGAGAAGAATGAAAGCAAGGAGAACATATTCATCACTTAACATCCAAGTATACTACTTTACACACTTAGGAAAGAGAATGTAGAGACAAAATAAACTTCATATCTTTATTCAAATGAAAAATAAGGTGTCAAACTAATAGGACTTCAACATACTATGTGTGTACTATCTACAAATCTGAAAATGAGTTACATATATAAAGCATATGAAAGGAGAGAGAATAAGAGAAGTAGAAATATCACAATTTCAAGTGTCAAACAATGAAAATGAGTTACAATGTAAGAGAATAAAGTGGAAAATAAGTTAGGAAGTTGTCATGGGCAAGTGTCTGTCTGACTCTTCACTATCATTTTTGAAATTGTCTTGATGATGAGGAGTTCACATGATTCTTCAAAATTGCCATAGGGAGTTGTTAACACATTTTATTTATCTTAGGAATTTGTAAAAAAGATTTGAAAGTCATATATGACTCTCCAACTGAAAAAAATTTCTACACCACTTATCATTCACTATTTGTAATCACTCTTTAGCCCTTTTAGGCTTGTCTTCACACTTGTCACCTGATTGACCTTTAGTTATTTAAAAATATGTGTTATATAGGTGTTAAGACCTCTTTTCAACACCTCTTTATCCTTTGGTCTATAAAATATACCTCAAAATATTCAATGGCACTCTTCTCACCATCATACTTAGGCGGTCACTTTGCCTTCACACTGTCTATCCAAGATTGCTTATTCAGAACATATTAATAGAGGTACTTCATGCATCACTATGATCATAATTAAGTATGGTGACTTTCAATAATTATCTACACACTTAATTTAATTAATTTCATCTATCCATTTCCCTTTTTACCTATAATTTATCTCAAAACTTGCATAAAAATATAAATTAGGCATGTTCATACAGGGGACAGTACAAAAATGTTTGATGTCAAGCAGCTTGAGAGAGTCCTAAACAAGTCCAAAACACTTTCCTAGATAATTGAACTATTTTGGATGCATATTCCTTCATTTTCTATCCATCAATTTTTTACAAGGGTTTTAGGAGGGTTTTGAATCGTCTAGTGTCTTAGCAATGATTCATAAAATCTAGACATCTAACTCTCAAAAAAATTCCAATGATAAAAATATAAGGAATTCCTTAAATTATTTGAAACTCCTTGAGGCACCATGCATACTATCCATACAAATGTGAGCAAAATAAAGTGGCCTTCAAGCTCCTTTTATGCATTGTAAGTAGGCTTGAAAGAAAATTAGGCTTAAATGACCAGATTTATGTTGTTTTCTACAAACTGATAGGTCTAATCAAATTTTTAATATTACATAAAGGTTCTCATATGGTTTATAAATCTCTCATGGTCTTATGAGTCAATTTAGAGGCCACGAGGGTTTATTCTTAATTAGAGGCCTAGTAGACCTAGACTATGTATCTACATATATGACCATTGTGAGTGCTTCTAATGACTCTAGGTGACCTTAAACACTTTTTCACTTTCAAAAAAATTGTAAAAATCATCCAAAAATGCATTCAAGTCTCTACCCTTCATCTTTCTAACCTTCATGTATTAAGTCTACAAGCTTTATTGATTGTGGAGTGCCCTCAATCTGAGATAGAACAATAGACACTCTCCATGTTCATGTGATTAGAAAGATACTATGTAGGGATAATTTATTTTAAGTTGACCCAATGTGTTAGTTATTAAATCTTGGTCACCTCTCTAAATCTCTCAACATTAGAAACCCTCCAGACTAGCATTTATGACAATGACTATGTGCAAGGTTCAGGTGTAGTGAGTATGGTGTTTAGAAACCCAATTTAGTCTTTGTTCCTTAAATCTAAGAATCACATGAAAGTGTGTATTCATCAATTATGAGAGTGGTTTTATGTATTCATTATAAACCTATACTTCTATTTGTATTCCAAATCTGCATTCTCCATTGATTAAGCAAGTCTTGAGTAAGTGTTGACTATGTCACCTATAGGTGGAAATTAGGAAGACTTCAACACACTCCATTAGGTGATGATGTATACCTTAACACTGGACCTCATCCTTTTTATTTCCTCATGTGGTCATTAAGGCCATTCCACACCCATATGAGATCATGTCATGCCTTAGAACCATGTTCTCATCAATGCACTATAGTGCACTAATTGCTTTCAAGTCCTAGGCTCAATGTATTATAGCTTTCTCTAAGTGTTTTTAGTGGAAATTTGACTGGATTGAAACCATTCAACCATCACCTTCTATTAACCCAACAACATTATCTCTGTTTCCAAGTGCTACTACTAGGCCTTGTCTACAAGAGAGAAACCATTAGGCTTGTTAATACTTAAATATCACATACCAACAAATGGAACTATATTAGGCAGAGACTTATTTTAGAGACATTGAGGTAAGTGTTCCCACTTTGCATCTTTTCCAAATCTTCACCTTTTTATGTTACTTGAATTGGTCTAGGATCAGCACTATGAACACTATATGACTTGAGAATCTCATTCAAGTCATGAAATTGAATACACCCTATGTCTTAGGTTATGAATAGCTCCTCCATTCTCTATACATATCTACAAGTGACTATAGATGACTATATATGTTAGAGCTTTAGTCATTCCTTGCTCATGGTCTTAGAAATAATCTCGATCAACCTTGAGGTTCCTCAATACAAACCCTTCATGTAGAGACTAACTTCTATGATTTGAGAGGAGAAACATATGTACACTACTTTGACCTTGAATCCATTTCAAAGAAGACAAACCCTACCAGTGATGAAAACACTATGTTTCACACCAATGGTGCTCATTTCTTGCCTAATGAGGGTGATCCTATTTATCAAACCATGTTTCACACATGCAAACTATATTTAAATAAACATGAAGAAGATGAACCTACTCTACAAGAACACATACATCACTTAGATGCATCCAATCAATCTAAACAAATGAGAGAAGTAAGGTGCTAGGATTATGAAGGTAGCTTTGAGATACTAGCAGTCTTAGTGTTTGTTATGAATAATATTCCACAAATCTTGAAACTATGACCATGGAATGAGATCTTATAGATACTAATTTATACCCCCAAGTGCATTCACCTTAACTCTGCCCCTCCTATCTGTACCAACTGCAAACTAGTTGAACTTGTTAACCTGCTAAAAGGAGTGAAGAGAGAGATGGATTGATTTTCACCATTTTTTTAACTATCAAATCAACTTGACTTTGGATATTATTTTTGAGGTTCTAAAGGGACACTCTTGAATCCTTCACATGTGATGGAATTATCCTACAATTCATAGAACAACTGAAACTCCTCTTTTTGTAATTGATCTTCTTGATTTTAATATTAAACCTAAAAAATGTTCATTTAAAGACTAATTTATGGAATTCCATAACATGTCATAGGTTATATATTCTCTTTGCATGCTTATCTTCTTGAGGAAATTATAAAATTCCATTAAATAACCTAAAATATGACCTAAGATGACATGAGAAAAACTATACAAATGTGACCAAGATGAAACATAGTATTTGACCTTAGTTATGACCATGGTAGAAGTTTTAAAACCTAGGAGACCCTAAATTTTTTTTATCTTGTAGGGTGTTGACTTATTTTGACCATGGGGTAAAATTAGTCAACATTCTTGTGATTTCCTAGGGGTAGCAAGCCTGGTATGCTAAGGACCAGTTACCTTCTCCTATCTTTGGGAAATGGAGTCACCTATACACTGATAATGATATTAAAATGACTATGAAAAAACACCCCAACACACAACAAATAATAATCAAAATAAAATAAAACAAAGTAAACACACTTGTGTTGTCATGAACACTTAGGGAAAACACACACAACTCAAGCAAACTAGGCTATGTATAAACTAGCTTGAAGCAACTTTATCCTCTTGGATCAAAGGGGTAATTTACACCATATATTTCTCCATGAGATGGAGTGTATGCACCAAGTTGTCCTTTGAACATTGGCCTTGATTTATTCAAATTCTTGATGTTTGTCAACCTCCTTGGCATGATTTTCAATGTAATCACATTAGTTATAAACATATCACTTATGAAGGTGAATTATTATTGCACTTCAACAATATAAACCTTCTCATGAGATTCTTTATTTATAAATTGACTCAATGATGCTTCCACAAAACATGTTTCCTTAGCCTCCATGGTACTTTGAATGAGTTCAAATTTCTTACCAACTATAAGCTCTTTAAGGAACTTTGTATAGTCAATCCAATCTTGGTCATTATCCTCCATAAGGATATATTGTTATATAATCTTGTGTAATTGACCTTTAAATTTGAAAAAATCTTCAATTTTTTGGATAATTTTAATCTACTACTACCAATTATCCTTGCTCTCTTTCTCGTTAGAAAACACAACCTCTTCAAGCTTATCCTCTTGACCATGTTCATGCATGTCATAGTCATCACATACTACCTCATTATGTTCCTCAAGACATGTTTGTTTAGTAGAAACCTCACATTCCTCTTCAAAAATCTCATTTTCCTCTCCTTCAAGAACTAGATTCTCAAGACCTTCATACTCATTGAATATATTCAAGTAGGTCTACAACATACCTTGATCAAGCTCCTTATGGATAACTACAACATGATTCTGAGCATCTTGTTCTTCATTTAATAAGATTGAATTGGGATTATATTCAACAAGGGAAGTCCTTATGGTGAATTATTATTCATAAACACTTGTATCATCTTCTTCATCAACTGCAAACTATAATTGCTCCTCTTTACTTGCCTCCCATAAGATGGGTTCTCCTTCAAGATGGGATGAGATGGGGGGGGGCGGTGAATTGATTCATGGTTTGGAGAAGGAGTAGGAGGATTGATGAAGGGATCATGAATTGGGAAGGATATGGAAAGAGACACTTGAAATAAATATTACAAAGAAATAAGGTTCGATTGAGCTATAGGCACTTCATTTTCTTCAACAACTAGCTCATGATTTTCATTGTCTTATTAAATCTCTTCCATAGTTGCAACTTTGTCTTCCACATTCTCAACTAATGATTCCTTTTCAAATTTGAAATATTATTGTATATACCTCCAAGATGGACAAGCTATAGGTTTTTGAAGAGAGGGAAATGGATTTTGAACACACAAGGGTTTCTCCCTTGACATCAACTTCTTGGTTTCAAGTTGGAACTTTGAGGCTACTAAGTTATTTTGGGGATTGAATTGGCTCTTCATGACAACAAGGAATATGAGAGGATGGATATGGAACATAAGAAGACTCTTGAGGAGGGGAGAGAGATATATAATCTTCAAACAAATTTTCACCTTCTTCATAGCCTTCTTGAGGCTCTTCAATAGCTACAAGTTGATTCCCAACTTCTTGGTTTTTCCGCCTTTCAAGCCTATCAACCCACCATTGGATATAACATCTCATTTCATGTAAACCTTCATTGATGACATAGTTATGTTCCTCTTCAACTAATCCTCACTTGTTCATAAGGAATTAAACTGACCTTCTCATCCTCTTTATGAAATGAATAGGGATCACATGAATCTCTTTGTCCTATTTCTTCATCAACCTTTCTAATTTAAACAAATTTGGAATGAGTGCTAACAAATATTTATCTTGAGTTGGAATTAGAGTAGGAGGAGGAGAGGAGTATGGGTTTTGGTATTGACCTTGACAAGATTGTATAAAAGTTTGATAATATGGATAGGGATATTGGGGAAGACTACTTCCAAGAATCCACCTCGTAAGAGCTTGGATTTCTCCTTCAATAACATGCTTCTTAAGAGTTTGGATCTCTTCTTTAAGAACCTTAAGCTTATCTACTTGATAGACTTCATTAGAGGCTTCTTGAAAAGGTTTCACAAAAACTTCATGACCATATGGAGAAGAAGTGGATGGAATATAAGGTTTTCATGGCTCGTAAGATTGATGAGGAACATAGTATGGATCATAACAAGGTTGATAAGGAGGTGTATAGTAGTAATTTCCAACATATCCACCTATATCAAATTAATTAGTCAAATGAAACACAAAACTTTGAACATTTTTTTACAATAAGTACCTAGGATTCTTACATCTAGATGATTGCATTTAGAGTCATCATTGGTGTTTGCTTGAATGCTTCCAAAACTTGATACTAGGAAGAACACACCAACAATCCTTCCACTCTTTTTGACCTTATCCCACCAGGCATGCCAAAACTATTATAGACAAATATTTCACCCTAGGATAGGTTGTTCATGCCTCTCCAATTTTGGATAACATGGGATTACATATATACATGTAGGTTGCCTATACCAGAGCTAAACCTATAAGTTAAGGGCTAACTCCCTTTATTTATCTTTTAGGCTCATGTACTACACTAGACCAATAATTTTTGGGGGTGAAAATGTAAGAAGGAAACTAAAATTAACCCATACTAATGGAGGTGATACATAAGATATATTTCCACAAACACACTTGCATCTATAATAGGAAATTATATTACCAAAAACTAACCTCAACTTTATGTCCTTATAGCATAAGTATTTCTCATAGAGGTAGATTTCTATACATATCTAGAGGTGTGTGAAAAGAATGTCTGATACTAGACGCTAATATTCTCTCTCACACTTCAAGACACACTTAATAAATACATACACTTTATGAAACATGTTAGAAGAGATGTCACTAACACAAAACATGCAAGAGTAGAATGGAAGCAAGGAGAACATATTAATCACTTAACATCCAAGTATAATACTTGACACACTTAGGCAAGAGATTGAATATATTAAATCAACTTCAAAACTTTATTCAAAGGAAAAATAAGGTGACAAACAAGTAGGGCTTCACCATACTAGGTATGTCCTATCTAAAAATGCCAAAATGGCTTGCATATATGGAGCATACGAGAGGAGAGAGAAAAAAATAAGTGGAAAGTTAACAAGGCCAAGTGCCAAACTATGAAAACTAGTTACAATGCAAGAGAATGAAGTGGAAAATAGGTTAGGAAGTTTTCATGGAAAAGTGTCCACCTGAAGTTCATCATTCTCCCTCAAGTTGGGGTAGAGACTCTTTTTTATCCTTCTTGAAACTATCTTGATGATAAGGAGTTCACTTGATTGTTCAGAACTACCATAGGGAGTTGTTGACACATGTTATCTATCTTAGTAATTTCAAAACAAGATGGGATATTCATATACACCTCTCTAACTAATAGCTTCTCCTACACCACTTGTCATTCACTATTTACAGTCACTCACTATTCCTTTTAGGCCTATCTTCACACTTGCCACTTGAGTGACCTTCAGTTGTTCAAGAAGATGCATTGTATAGATGTTATGACATCCTTTAAATGCCTCTTTATCCTTTAGTCTATCAGATAGACATAAAAATATTCAATGACACTTTTCTCACCATCACACTTAGGTAGTCAATTTGCCTTCTCATTATTTGTCCAGGACTGCCTATTTCAAATAGATTAGTTGAGGCACTTTCATGCATCACTATGATTATAATTTAGTATGGATATTTATAATAATTCTCTACACACCTCACTTAATGAATTTCATATGTCCATCCCCATTTTTACTTGTAATTTACTTCAAAACCTATAGAATACCTTGAATTAGGCCTATTTTTACAGGAGATAGTTTGAAAATTTTGGATGTGAAAGGGCTTGAGAGAGTCCCAGACAAGTGAAAAGCACTTTCCTAGCCAATTCGGCCTTTTTATATGCATATTCCTTCATGTTTTTTCCATAATGTTTGTATAAGGTTCTTAGGAGGGTTTTAAATCATCTAGACTCTTAGGAATGATTCATAAAATGTAGATGTTTAACACTCAAAAAAAAATATAGTGAGAGCAAGATAAGGACCTCCATAAAATATTCTCAAATCCATGAGGCACCATGCATACTTTCCATACATATGTGAGCAAAATAAAATGGCCTTTTATCTCCTTCTATGCATTTTGAGTAGGCATGAGAGGAAAGTAGGTCTAAATGACCAAATTTATTTTTATTTCTATAAATTGATAGGTATAATAAACTTTTTACTCTTATATGAAGGTTCTCATATGTTTTATAAAGTTATCATGGTCATATGAGTCAAGTTAGAGGCCATAAGGGTTTAGGCCTAGTAAACCAAGACTGTGTATCTACATATATGACCACTATGAGTATTTCCAATGATTTTAGGTGACCTTTATCACATTTTCACTTTCAAAAAAATTATAAATACCATCCAAAAATGCATTAAAGGCTCTACCCTTCATCTTTTCAACCTTCAAATTAAGTTTGTAAGTTTTGTTGATTGTGGAGTGCCCTCTGTTTGAGATAGAACAGAGGACACTTCCCATATTCATGTGATATGAAGGCTCTACCCTAAGGATTTAGGCCTAGTTATAGGCCTAGTAGACCAAGACTGTGTATCTACGTATATGACCACTGTGAGTATTTCCAATTGTTTTAGGTGACCTTTATCACATTTTCACTTTCAAAAAAATTGTAAATACCCTCCAAAAATGCATTAAAGGCTCTACCCTTCATCTTTTCAACCTTCAAGTATTAAGTTTGTAAGTTTTGTTGACTCTGGAGTGTCCTCTGTTTGAGATAGAATAGATGACACTTCCCATATTCATGTGATATGAAGGATGTTGTGTAGGATTATTTTAGGTCAAGGTGACCATATATGTAAATTATTAAATTTTGGTCACTTGTTTAGAGCTCTCAACATTAAAAACCCTCAAGACTAGCTTTTATGACAGTGAATATATGCAAGGTTCAGGTGTATTGAGTATGGTGTTTAGAAAACCTATTTAGTCTCTATTCCTTACATATTATAATCACATGAAAGTGTGTCTTGATCACTTATGAGATTGGTTTTATGTATTCATTCTCAACCTAAACTTTTGTCTGCATTCCAACCTTGCATTCTCTATTGATTAGGCCAATCTGCAGAAAGTGTTGACTATGTCACATGTAGGTGGCAATTAGGAAGAGTTCAATAGAATCTTGTAGGTGATGATTTATACCTTAACATTGGAATTCACCCTATTTGGCTCCTATTGAGGTCATTGAGACCATTCCACACCTATATGATCTCATATCATGCCTTAGAACCACGTTCTCATCAATGTACTATAGTGCACTAGTTGCATTTCAAGTTCTAAGATCAATGCACTATAACTTTCACTAAATATTTTTAGTGTAAATTTGAATCAATTTAAATCATTTAACTATCACCTTATCTTGACCCAAAAGCCTCCTCTTTATGTTCAAGTGTTACTTTTAGGCCTAGGCTATAAGAGAGAAACCATTAGGCTTGTCAATAATTCAATATCACTTACCAAAAAACAACAATATATCAAGTGGAGACATATTTTAGAGAAACCAAGGTAAATTTACCCACTTTCCATATTTTCTAAATCTAAACCTATTTAGGTTGCTTGAACTGGTCTAGGATCAACACTATGAACCCTATATGACTTGAAAAGCTCATTAAATTCATGAAATTGAATACATCCTATATTTGGGGTTTTAAATAGCTCCTCCATTCTTTGTACACACCCATAAGTTATTTTATATGACTATATACTTTAGAGCTTTAGTCAATCCTTGACCATGGTCCTAGAACCAATCTCAATCAACCTTGAGATCTCTCAATACAAACCCTCCATGGAGGAAATAACTTCCTTTTTTTTGGAGAGGAGAAACATAAGTGAATTATCCTTATCTTGAATCCATTTCATAGAAAACAAAACCTACCAATGATGAAAACATTATCTTGTAGACCAATGGTACTCATTTATAGCCTAATAAGGGTGATCCTATTTATCAAACCATGTTTCACACATGAAAACAAAATTTAAACCAACATGAATAGGATTAACCTACTCTAAAAGAACACATACATCACTTGGAAACATAAAATCAATCCAAAAAAATGAGAAAACCATGGTGATGTGATTATGAAGGTAGTTTTAAGATACAATCAGTCTTAGTGTTTGTTAATGAAGCACAATCCATAAATCTTGGAACTATGCCCATGAAATGAGAGCTTACAAACACTACTTTCAGCCTTGAACTGCATTCACCTTAATTCTGCCCCTCTCGTCCATACTAGCTATAAATTGATTGACCTTGTTAACCTACCAAAGGGAACAAAGAGAGAGATAGATCATTTTTTAGCATTTTTAGAACTGTCAAAGCAACTTGAGTTTGGAGATGAGCTATGAGGATCTGAAGGGACACTTTTTAATCCTTCACATGTGTTAGAACTATCGTGTAATTTTTACAACAACTAAAACTCCTCTGTTTACAAGTGATCTTCTTAATTTTAATGCTAAACCTATAGAATGCCAATTTCAAAACTACTTTATAACATTCCTTGACATGGCATAAATTGGATATTCTCTTGACACACTTGTGTTTTTGAGAAAATTATACAATTCCATTAAATAAACTAATAGATGTCCTAAGATGACATGAGAAAAACTATAGAAATGTGACCAAGATGAAACACAGTATTTGACCATAGTTATAACCATGGTGGAGATTTTATAACCTAGGAGACCCTATATAATTTTAAACTTGTAAGGGGGTTGACTTATTTTGTCCATGGGGTAAAATTAGTCAACAATACCTCAAATCATTATCTAGTTCTCCTAGGAATCACCCATTTAGAGTGATGAGGATTTTTCAAGCTAAACATGTGATTGTCCTAATTGATAGTAGGGCCGCCCATAATTTTATTAATAAGGGGTTAGTTATAATGTGTGGGTTTCAATGAATAGATTTTAAGGGATTTAGGTTGAGCATGGTAGATGGATTCACTATTCCATGCACTGAAATAATCCTAACCAAATCATTACATTAGAAAAGAATCAAATTGAGGATGACTTCTATGTGGTGGGCATAGGAGAAAAAAAAATTGGTGTTTGGCATCTTATGGTTACATTTATTTAGGGAATACACCTAAAATTACCAAACCATGGACTTCATGTTTAAATCAAACATGAAGGAGATGATTTTGCATATTTTGAGAAATTAGGCACCCTCAGAAGGGACATCAAGGATGATGGAAGGGACCTCCCATGAGAAATCAATTATATGGGTAGCAAGAAAGGCAAAGAAGGTTACAAATTTTGAGTTAGGATAACCATGACATCATTCTATTAATTCTAAAAATTTGAAGGATATTTAGTGCATTTTGAGCTTGGAGTATGTCATGGAAAAGGAAATTTAGAATTCATAAACATTCTCATGGAGATAGAAAGACAAGCTAGGGATAGCTCTAAGGAGGAATAAGTCATATAAGTTTTATGCACTCATAGGCCACTTTGAAAGCATTTTTGGAAGGGGAAACATTAGGGTAAATAATGAAAAATTATTAGAACATCATGGAAAGGTTGTGAACTCCATCAAGGTGTCCACATGAAAGGTATGGTTCAAATTTGCTTGTTTCATAAAAATTGGTGAACTATATTTTTTGGATTTTTAGGAGAGCCTTAAGGGTCATTAGAAGGCCTAAGGGGACATCTAAATTGATATATAAATGAAAATGGCCATGAATGACAAACACAACCATGGTACATTCTTTCACCATGTTGTCCATAACAGTTCTATCTCATTTGATATGAGCTTGAGTGTCATTAAATCCATTTTGAATGTATGTTTCAAATGAAAACTTCACAATGGTATGTTTTTGTTAAAAATTCTCATGATTATGGATGATAATAATCTGGTT
Source organism: Torreya grandis (assembly GCA_037957365.1). Taxonomy (NCBI): domain Eukaryota; kingdom Viridiplantae; phylum Streptophyta; class Pinopsida; order Cupressales; family Taxaceae; genus Torreya; species Torreya grandis. Next base: position 319,709 of record JARHVA010006092.1, read on the forward strand.
AGACATGATTACAGCCCACTAACCACTAGAGATATGAAAATATATGTATTCTCTTTTGTTAAATTTAAAGATCACATGTTGGTGGGGAAGGAGGAACAGATTGTAACTAGGTTGAGGGATCTTCTAGACAAATAAATATGCAAAATTTTGAGCAAGGAATCAAGTTTGGAGTGTGTTGGAAGCTATCCCATGATTGGTGATATGAAGCACAGTTTGGGAAACACTTTTTTGGGGAGAGGGATAACAATTCATTACTATCACAAAACATCCAGCACATATTGGCAGTTGTTTTTTCATAGGTGTAGCAATGAAGGGTTTAGAAAAAGGCCTTTTGTCCATAAGAAGAGGCTAAAGATGGATCATTTTATATGAAGCCAATGGATGGGGAAACCCCCTGGATGTTTTAATTTTTTGAGGACAAGAAACTTTAGGTAAGGAGGCTCTTCATGCCCCCCTTGTGGACATAGAATAGGAAAATACCCTTATCCAAATTCATGGATGTTTCCCATTGGCTAAAGGAAGGTAAAATCAAAGGGGAAACTTTGGTTTTATTTTGAAGTTATAAAATATACTTTTTGATAGATATATTTATTATTATGACTTAAAAATAACTTGTTGAGCATGGTTTAACTTAACCATTAATGATAAAAATCCATAGTCTCTTTTAAACTACACTAACTATCCCCACCAAGTTAAGCACCACTTTTAAGAGGAAGGACATAAAAGAAAAAAAAAATGATTTTACAAGATATGGATAATATGATTTGAAATAATACAGAGTAGAATTTTTATCATAAAATTTAGAGCTTAAAACCTTTGAGGATGGAAACCCTCATTAGAGAACAAACAAGGATGAAAACCCTTACTAATTAGTTATACAACCCTAATTTAGAGGTTATATTGGATATATTCAATTATTTTGAGGTTTTTTCGAACACCATTAGGTTTATCAGTAAGGTATAGGATCTACGATGGGTGGAAAATAGTTAAGAAGCTAAGTGAGTGGAAGAAGAACCCCAAAATGGGCTAGCAAACATTGAGGAAGGGTAGTGCAACACATGTTGAGGCCATAGACCCCCATTCAGTGTTGTGAGTGGGTTTGAGGATTTCCCAAGCCCAATTTGGATGTGTGGTATCATTAAATAGGATTTTGGTATTTTATCAAAATTTTCTAGCCCCAAATTTGTCTTAAAATCTATTTTTATGTGGAAATATTTGATTTTTGTATTTCCTATTTTTATATAATTATTGAGGAATGAAATAATTTTTTTGTGCCCTCTTATGTCACCTCAAAAATATGTGAGTTTGGTTTCAAGGGTTTGAATAAGAAATCATAAAATAATTGTTTGGCTAGGGTTTTACCATGAATTTATGAAATTGTATCATTTGTCCCTAAGGGGACATTTTAGTTCCCAACTTCTTCCATAAATTCCTCCAAAAATACATTGGTATTTTTGTGTCTATAAATGATGTACTTGTTTTTGAAACACCATGCAATCCCACAACATCCTTGAAAATTAATTATGCAAATCTAGCGGCATCATTGATTTTATTACATATAATAAAATAAACCATACTATAAAATGTGTCTACGATAACAAAAATTAAATCATTACTTCTTTGTGTCTTTAGTAATATCAATACAAAATCCATACTCAAATTTGTCCATGGTCCTCTTGACATAGGTAAGGGCACATACAACCATGTATTATGTGTATGGTTTATATACACTTGACATATTTTGCACTTCAAACATACCTTTCTGCATATTTGTTCATCTATGGGCAAAAATAATTCTCTTTCACTAAAGTTATTGTCTTAGTCATACCAAAATGTCGATCCAAACCAACATTATGCATTTCTTTTATAATAAAGTCTCTTAGAGAACCAACTGGAATACATAGTTATTTTTCATTGAAGAGATAACCACCCTATATAATATGTTCATCAGGAATTGTACCTATCTCACTTGCTAATGGATTCTTGCACTGCTCAACTATCCTACAAAAATATAGAGCTATATCATATAATTACTTAACAACTTCAAATATAACTACTTCACTCACCATAGTACTTAATAATATCATTCTTCTTCACAGAGCATCAGCTACCTAATTCTATTTTCGTAATTTATGATTCAAAACAAAATTATATCCCTACAATAAGGACACCCACATTATATGCCTACTATTTAATTTTTTAAAGTGTTCACATATTTCAAAGCCTCATGATATGTAAATAGGATAAACTCCTTAGGCATTAGGTAATGCCTTCAATGTCTTAATGCTTGTAAAATGGCTTAAAATTCAAGATCATATGTATAATACTTATGTCTTACCTCATTTAACTTCTCACTAAAATATGTTACTGGTCCTACTTCTAGACTCAACACAACACCAATTCCCACATGTAAAGCATCACAATACATCTTATACACTTTATTAAAATTTAGTAATGTTAAAATGAGTTCTTTTAGTAACCTTCTTTAAAAATTGAAATCTTTTTGTTTCTACCCTTGTCCACACAATTTATTTTGCTCTCATGCAATATGTTATTAGTGAAAAAGACTACTAAATTTTTTAGTGAACTTGTTGTAAAAATTTGCTAAACCATGGATGATTCTTACCTCTTTTATATTCTTTATAATAGGCCACTCAATAAGTGTCTTTATATTTTATTCTTTTATTCTTACAACATTCATTGAAACTAAAAACTTCAAAAACACCAATCTAATATGCATAAACATGCACTTATTTATATTTTCATAGAGCTTTTACTTTATTAAAAAATCTAATACCATTCTCAAATGCCTTAATTTTTCTTCTTTGCTCTTACTAAATATAAAAATATCATCAAAATATACTACTACAAACTCACCAATGTAATATTGTAGCATTGTGTTCATCAACCTCATAAATGTGTTAGGTGCATTAAATGATATGAATGTCATCACCATTGACTCATATAAGTCATCTATAGTATTCAATGTTATTTTCCATTCATCTCTTTCAAGAATCTGAATCTAATAGTAGCCACTCCTTAAATCAATATCAGTAAAGTATTTTTCTCCTACAAAAACATCCATCATATCATTTAAATAAGGCATACAAAATTGGTGTTTGATGGTAATTTTATTGATTTTTCTATTATCCACACACATCCTCCACCCTCCAAATTTATTTTGAGTTAACAATGTTTTTATTGTACATGGACTCATTCTCTTTCTTATTACACCCTTTCTCATCAATTTGGTAACTTGTTTATTCAATTACGTATGTTCTATTGGAATCATCCTATAACGTGATTGATTAGATAGTGTTCATATTTTAATCAAAATCAATATGATGTTGAATGTCTCTCTTTGGTAGTAAACTATCTAGTAACTCTATCAAATATAACATCTACATATTCTTTCAACACTTATGTTGTTGCTTATATTTTTACAACTTTTATGTCTTCTTTATTTACTATTAATGGATAACAACACCGTGTTATCTTGATGTCATTGATAAATTCTTTTGTGGTCAGCATGATTTCTATTTGCCTTTCTTCTTTAAGAGGTAATAAAACTACCTTTATACCACATTTCCAAAAACTATATGTATTATTTGCTCCATCATGAATTATCTCCTTGTTATATTGTCACGGTCTTCCTAGTAACACATGGCATGCATCCATTGAAACAACATCACATCATATTTCATCTCTAGAATATTTTCCTATTAAAAACTTGATTAAACACATTTTTCTATTGTAAATTCATTCAATTCAATAAACAATGAAATTTGATAAGGATAAGGTTGTTTTTCACATTGTAAACCTAGTTTCTCTACCATTTCTTTTTTTTTAAAAAATTCACAACTACCACCATCTATAATTACTTTGAAAATATTACCTCCTAAATTTCACCTTGTTCTAAAAATATTTGTTCATAACCATGCATCACCACCTTCCGTATTTTGAATATGTTTTTTCCTTGGAATAACATTGTTCTCATCATGATTTTTTCTGCAATGTTTGATGTTGTAAATTTTTGTACTTTGCTCTTTTGTCTTAGCATCTACTAAATTCACTCTTGGGAAATCCTTTCTTGTTTATGATACTTTGGACACTCAAATTCCCTATGCCTTTCTTCTTCATAACTGTAACAAACATAATACTTGTGTTCGTTTGGAAACCACCCTCTAGCACCACCAAACCATGTCCTCTCTAAAATCCTCTTCCTCTTTGTTGATATTGAATCTCTTCTCTATTATCTTCTTGTTTTTTTTTTTCACCATGGGGAGATCATCCTCTAGTGGAATTAAATCCACCTCATCCCTTTATTGGATGTGATTGTCCTCTTCTTGGCCCAATTGATATTTTGAATATCTTCCTATTTTTTTTATTATACCTTCAAAACTAATTGATAAGCCTCCTCCATGCAAAGTATTATATACATACTCAATTCATATTGAAAGGAAAACTTCAAATCATTTGCATACCTTGTATCTATATGTTCTTTTGTTTCATTGTGATCCACCCATAAGGAAAACTTGAAAAACTCACTTGTATACTCTTGTATATTTTGATTCTTTTACTTTAGTTTATGGAGTCTTCTATAAAGGGTTTGTCCATAATCCATAAGAAGAAATTTCTTCCTTAGTTTATTTTCCATGTTGCTCCATGTTTTGATCTTCTCTTTAGCTTTTTATGTCTCTCTTTATGCATGTGATCCCACCAAATCATTATGTGACCTTTCATTTTCGTGCATTCAAACTTTAATTTATTTTTTTATCTCAGAGTTTTCCATTAAAAAATTATATATGTGTGATTTAACTAGTCTATCAACTCCTTTACTTTTAAAATGCCTCTATAATATGGAATGCCAACCTTGATTCCTTAGTTCCTTCCCTCTAAAACCCTAACCATGCTCTCTTCCATTTATGATGGTTTTTCTCATTCTTATTCTTATTGAATATTATATTCATGATATGTTTGTTCCTTTTTTCATCTTTTTTTATCTATTTTTTATTTATGACAATTATGGTTAATTTTTCCACTTACTTATGTAGCTATTGCATAGTCCTATTCATCTGAGTAATTCTTCCTCATCTTTGTCTTATCCTCATCTCTTAAACATATTATTCAATCAAAAAAAATTACTAGAATATAAAAACATCAATTCACAAAGATATTACCTCTAGGATTCAAACTTGATTTGATACTAGATGATGAAAATACAGACTAGTTAAGCAAAACTACTAATGCACATAGAAATTAGAAATTGCATGATAAACAATCTTCTCTATTGAATCTCATTGAAAGAATAAAGTATTATATAAGAGTCTTTAAATAAATCTCAAATCTAAATTGGAGTTGACATGCATGACTAAAAAATTGAAATAAATCAAAATCTACTTAAAGGTAACTAAGCCATGATATTTTTATCAATTGTTATTTTAGTAACTTTCATCTTCTAATAAGTTTTTCAAGTACTATTTTTATTATGTTTTGTGTTCAAGATAAGATAAGCCTCAAAATCTACATATATCTTGTAAACACTAAAATTAATCTAATGGACGAAATTCAATTGAAGTTCATGTTAGGTTAAAAAAATATCTTATTTCTAAAAATTAAAAAATATCAAAAATTATATTAAAATGCAATTCCCTACCCTTATATGTCATGTATGGCCTTCAAAATGTTTTTAAAACATCCCTAATTAGAAGTTTAAAATTTATTACATGCCTCTAGAGGTTCAGTCTCTACATCAGTTTGCCTACATGATAACAATGACAAACTAAAAATATAAATCAAGTTTCATTTTACATAAGAAAGTGAACTGCTATGAAAAACATTGAACAAACACAACAGGGCTAAATTAAAAAAATAAAATAAAACATAAACATAAGATACATACAAATGCCATATATAAATGTCACAAACCCATCACAACAATGGTCACTTGTAATTTGACCTTCCTCCATCTAGAACCAAATACCACTTAACCATTTTATAAATACATATGTTCTAATCAAAGTAGGGTAGAATTATTTTTAACTATAAAGAAACTAACATTATCCATTGTGGAAAAAAACCTAAATATCTTTAGCTCTAGCTAATCCAATGTTCTACTTGAAAGTTTCTACTTACATCTTAGACTCCATTAATAAATGAACACAATTAATCTTTGATAAAATGTAGTCGTGAATAATGAACAATAATAATTGTAATGAACCACACCAAATCCAATATGGCAGAGACATTAATCACAAAACATTATGCAAATGCACATGGCAATAAGTCCTCCCTCTGGCCAAGGATGAAATCTATCATTACTCTTGAAAAGGACATGCCACCTTTATAATAATAATGAACCAAAAACAAAATCCAACTGTCATTTCACACAATAAAGAAAACTACTATCACGAACATTGGAAAAACACTACAATTCTAAATTTAAAAAAACAAAACAAAAATTACATATTATCAATAGCCACATAACCATCTTAACAATGGCTATTTGAAAGGAGATGACCTTCAACCCATAAGGTAGTATCACATAATATTTTTCAATGATATATGAACTCCAATGGAATTAGAGTGGTAAAACTATTCTATATATATATATATATATATATATATATATATATATATATATAAAAACAAATTTAACTATCTTCACCCTTGGTTAATTTAACTCTGCCAAATCTTCTCACATCTTAGACTGCTCTATTGAGTTAGCTTCATACAAATAATATTTAAGACATTATTGATGTCAAAAAAAAAACAATAAAAGCTAACTACTATAACACATTCAATATAGCATACATATTAATCACATGGAACTATATGAATGTATGTGGGAATAAGTCTTCCTTTGAACTAAGAATTATCAACACAATTACTCTCGAAAACAATCACACAATTTTTTCCTGAAAATTATAATCCAACACAAAAAAATTCATATGAAAACTCTTCACTAAACCAAAATAACGTATTAAAAAAAAAAAAAAAAAAAAAAAAAAAAAAAAAAAAAACTAATTTTCACTTATCCATAAAAACCTTGGATAGTTACAAAATTATTTTGTAACTAGTTAAAAAGTAAAATAAATAACATTTTTATTAGGAAAAAAAATGTTTATTTTTTAATTATACTATATCCCAAACATTGCATGTGACATGTTGTCACACCATGAATGAATAGCAGAAAGGCCCTAAGAAAAATAGTGGAAACCTATCTACCCTGCGTTCGGTAGGGTTATAATAATTTAAAATTATAGTTTTACAGTCTTTGACTCAGAACATATTGACTCCCAGGAAGGGTACGGGAAGACCCTCTGCACCTCTTTAAAAGTACAAAATTAAAACTTACGATTACAAATTGTACTACCAATACTAGTTAGTACTACAATGAGCAACACGAACCTCCCTCGCGTTGCCTGTACTTTTCTCCGGTACTACACAAGTTGATAATTTAAAATGTTTATTCCCAGACTGGATTCCCATTTATGAGACTTTACGTCTGCTGAATGCTTTCATCTCACTAAACAATTCCAACGAGTTCTCGTTAACAAATTCGTCATTGAGTGCAGCGTTGATGATTTCCATGTATTATCGCTATTGGGTGGTCCGCGAATTCTACTGCATTGACGCTTTACATATAATTGTCGATGCTGCACTCAATAACGTATTTGCAAATTGATTGGCGCGAATGGAACCTGCGATCTCGGAAGCGAACGATATTAAAATATGATATGCTTGTAAGATTTCTCAACAGCAGCAAGGATCGAATCCACAACCTTTCAAACTCTCTTCAACCTGAAAGAGGAAGTATAGCTTTAGTTTTCTAAATTTGTTTTCCCCCCATATCCGCTTATTGTAAATCTGAAATAGCCTTAAAAAGTAAAAGTAATTTAATTACGTATCTTATATGAGACATTTTGTGGTAGATTTTTTTTTTTTTTTTTTTTTCTTTTAAAAATTGAAAAGCATTTATATTATAACAATAAAAAGTATAGCTAATCATACCAAAAAAAAGGGTGGAGAGGTCACACTCACAAGCCAAACCATGCTTAACGGTCATGGGAAAAGTATGAATAAAGCTAATAAACGCTGCCAACAAAAAAAAGACAAAGAAAAGACATAATTAAGCTCTCGCAGTGAACATAGAGGTGAGGGGAGGAGGAGGTGGGGGGCTATCAAGGTTTCCTCCCCACCCCATATCAGCAGGGGGATCCTTAAAGTCATTAAAGGGCTCCCAGCCACCAATATTATCTTTAGTATCATTCCTTAATTCTTCAACAGACCTCCGCAAAGAAATGGCTAATGCCAATCTTGGAAACTTATCTGGTGAAGAAAACGAAGCATCCCATCCATTGTGTTGGTCTATGGTGGGAGGGGGATCCCCCCAACCACCCATATGTGGTTGAGTTTGAGGCACCCAACCATCCTTATGATGACAAATGTTCAAGCTAGCACCACGATGTAAGCTTCTCCTTGGCGGAGACCTTTTTGGGACCACACTAAGATAAGGAGCACCCTCTGCAACCTCTAGATCACTGCCTCCTCAAGTTGTGACCAGACATCGAAGCCGAACGACAGTGAAAAGCAAGTGAGGGAGGCACTCAACTAATAGCATAAGGGGCACCTACCCAATACTCCATCAGCAACTGAAGATGGGACAACTCCCTCTGGACTTTATTAGTTTGGTCAAAGCGCTGAAGAGACAAATTAGAGATAACATTAACTTTATTAGCAATAGAAAAATTTCAGTCTAAATGCTACTTGTTAAAGATAGCATTATTTATGTCTTTCCATATACAAAAAAGAATATCAGCATGAAGAATAATCTAGAACTTGTTGCATTTTGCATGGAAAAGGGCCAAGTCCCCCAAGAGCGCAATTTTTCAAGTGAAAGGCTCAGGGCGAAAGGGTTGGAACAACAAATGAATCCACTTCTAATCAGATTGGGCATACGGGCAGAACTAGAACACATGCTTAACCAATTCAGGTTGCCCGTAGGTTGGCTACAAGGGATTGGCAACACCAAGATGCTTGAGTTGCTCTCCTAGCAAGTGCCCATGGTAAAGAAAACACCAAAGAAAATGAGTTTTTTTAGGCTCAATGGGCATGCTCCATAGCTTGGCAAATCTTCTAGCCCACACAACATGGTGAGATTTGATATTCCAAACCTTGTTCAATTTTTCCAAGGGAAGAGCTTTAGGAATTACAATTTGATACCCCAAGCTGAGAGTGTAGTTTCTAAAAGGGGTAGCTATAGGCCAATTCCAATCCCTCCACCATGGAGCTCTAGAGGAAACACCAACTTTGTAGATTAAAGAGTATGGAATGACTTCCTGAATTTCCTTGATGGACTTAGCATCACTGTTGAGCAAATTGAATTTACTTTTAAGCTGATCCCAGGGAATCCAATCCCTGGTCTGATGATAAAACAAGTCCCCAATGGTTTTGATCCCTTGTTTGAAGAGCCAAAGGCTCTTAATCTAGTGAACCTAGGCAAAAGGGATATTATGAAAATTGATTGAAGGAGACCACCTAAGGGATTCTGAATTGATAGAAATCCCTAACCTAAATTCCTCCCTTTCCAAACTAGTGAGGGTTTGAGTAGCTTCTAGGGTTTCCAGATGCTTTTAAAAACAAAAGTGCCCTAAATTTTCACATTGACTAGCTTAAGAAGAATGGTCTAGAAGTTTATCCCTTTCCAAGCTTGTCTCCAAAGAGGAACCCCCTGGGTAATACAATGTTAGACTAGGATTTTTTGGTAGTGAAAGCAAACCCTTGAATCCTAACATCAATGAGACCAAGCTCCCCAAATTCTCTAGGTCTGTAACACAAATCCTAGGCCATCCGATAAAACCATTCTTCCCATCACCATTGGCCCATAAGAAATCCTGAAGAAGCTTCTCTAGTATATCATAGGTTACTTTAGATGGTGCCCAACATGCAGAATAATAATCATGGGTGGCTGCTAGGACCTTAGAGTAGATTTGGAACTTGCCCGCCATGGATAGTGGTTTGGTAACCCAATAGGTAATCTTGTTTTCCACCCTTCGAATGACATAATTCCAAAGCTCAGCCAGAGAAGATTAAAAGGGAAAGGGAATGCCCAAAAACTTGAATTTGTCAGCATGGGCAAACCAACTCTAGTGGTAATCGGCAAGCCAGCTTGGTTTGGGAGATGTGGACTATCTGTAGCATTTGGTATTCCTCCATTGAATAGATGAACCCAAAGCCAAGCTGGGGTCTAGGCATGGCAAAGAGTTCTGCACATAGGCTTCTTCCTCTAGAAGCGTAAAAAAAGAATCATCCATAAAATGCCCATTAACCAACTGCTGTGAGGTATTGGGAAAGGTAATCCCTTTGATTAAATGCCTGGAGGTACAGTCTACTTAAAGATAGCTAAAACATTTTACTACAATAACATAAAGAGCTAGAGCAAGTAGGCATCCCTATTTGATAGAGTGTTGAAGCTCAAACCATTGAGAATGAGTCCCATTAATGGTGAGGCAAGCCTTGACATCTTGTAATAGCATTTGAATAGACTAAGAAAATTGGGGGTTAAAGCCAATACCCTGGAGCATAACAAGAATAAAAGGCCACTCAATTTTTTCATATGCTTTCTAAAAATCAATCTTAATGAATAGAGTTTTCTGGTTGGAGGCGCAAGCTCATTCCATGTCTTCCCAAACTACAATGATATTATCCAAGATGAAACAATTCTTGATGAACCATGTGTGCTCACTTCTAATGATTAGGGGAAGACAATGTCTCAACTTGAGAGCAATCACTTTGGCAATGATCTTGTAAGAAACATTCAATAGGGTGATCAGGCTCTAGCTGGTGATAAGTTTAGGATCTTCTTCTTTGAGGATAAATTCAATATGTCCTTTATTGATGATGGGCCCAAGTGAGCCCCCCTTCATGGCTTCAACATAGACATGTAAATATGGGCCAACAACACCCCAAAAGGTTGGGTAGAACTCACATGAGAAACCATCTACTCCTGGGGCTTTATCAGAAGTCATGGAGAAGGCAGCTTCATTAAGATCATTGATGTCAAGATGGCATTCACAAGCCACACACTAAGCCTCAGAGAGTTTGCACGACATGGCTAGCAGACACTTGAGCAAGGTTTCTTCCCTAGCAGGAGAATTGGGCTGCATTGTAAACACATTCTTATAATCCTCAACAAAAGATGTAAGATGTTTAGGACTCTGGGAAGAGTTTCTGACCCTAATTTTATGTTTTTAGTCTTATCATAGGTTTGTTTACTGCATAAAAACATGCAAAATTCTTTAGAAATTTTGTCACCAACCTTCAACCAATGGATTTGATCTCTAATTTGTGCCCCTCTTACCTAGTAATTCTCCTCAAGCTTAAGCTTGTGTTTCCACATGGCAGTTTTAGCCTAGAGAGCAATACTGAAAGGGTTATTGTCTAGTTCTCTGGAGGCTAGCACATAATCCTAGTACGAAGCTTCATGCTCTTGTTTGTGGAAGAAGACAACTTGCTTCCCAAATGATCTGAGGAAAGTCATGGTGTGAGTAATAACATCCTCCCACCACTCAATCCATCCTACTTCACTAAGAGGCTGAGCTACTAAATTCTAGATTATAAGAATATACTCTTTTGGTCTTTGGTGAGAAAGATGTGCCGTGTTGAGATAGAATTGAGAGGAATGCAACCTAGTAGGCATAAAATTCCTAGCCACCTGAAAATAAATACTTTGGTGGTCTGATAAAAGCACGATCTCACAAACCACCATCGGTGGGCCTACTTTGTTGGGGATGTGGAAAAAATTGTTGTCTGCTGTGAGAACTCGATCCAATCTAATTAACACTTGGTCATCACCTTGCCAAAAATTGGACCAAGTGAACTAGGTATGGTTCACTGACTTCCAACCATGGTTAGGATTATACAGACCAAGCTTGTTCCTCATGTAGAACTAGGCTTCTCTCACTTGCACACCAACGCATGGGAAATCATCTAGCCTTGTCCTCTAAGGATTATACCATGTTGAAATCACCATAGAGTACCCAATAAGCATCAAGCAAGGAGTCATCAAGCCACCACCAAAGCTTCAACCTATCAATATCATCATTAGAGGTGTATATGTTGGCCAATCCCATAATGTGATTATCAAAATAAAAAAAGGACCTAGAGCACCCTTTGTGAGGGTTCAGTTCCCTAACAAATGACATGTGAGCCCAATTCTGAAAAGAGAAGGGTGGCCGCACCATCTCTACCTACCTCATGGGAGGTGAAAAAACACATAGCTATGGGCCAGATGGTACGAAGAGTAGAAAATAACAAAAAGCTAGAAACTTTTACCTCCTACAGGTAAAGCACATTCATCTTCTCAAAACGCTGACAACTATCCTGTACTAGATATCTCCTAGTAGGTTCAGTAAGTCCACGTACATTCTAGGAGTAAACAAACATTTAACACTCATCAAGAAACATGTCATCACCTCCATCAACTAAGGGTTCAAAGTGGTTCACAAAGGACTATGAAGTGAGGGCTACATCCCCTATAGAGAAGATATGATGCTTGCCCTAAGTTATAGTCCTCATAGCCAACAGGTAAGGGACTATGTGATCTCACAAGCAAAGCTTTCCTTTCGACCACAATGGTCCCATTCTCATCGATAGACACTAAATTTTTAGGGTTGCTAATGGATGTATGAGAGGAAAATGAAAAGCAGTTACTTGGGGTGCCCCCTTATACGAAGGAAGAAGTGATCTCATAGCCTCAAGGGTTCTGATGATAGGGCAAAGTTTTTTTTTGATAGTAGCTATTGGGGCTTGCTCTAAAGAAGAGGGGTTGATGAGCTACGGGGCAGTGGCAGTGGCTAAATGTGCGGTTGAGGGGTTTGAATTACTCACTGGTTTGTAAATGGCCATTTGTGCCTTGGTAATATTCCTATTATCATTCTAAGCCTTTTGTTGGTGACCACCATCCATCTGTCAACTTAAGCAGTCAAAGACTTGGGTTGGGGGGCTAGCTGAGCCGAAGGCACTTTATTAGAGAGCTCCGAAGGGGGGACCATAGGAGGACACTCCCGAATCATATGGTCAGGGGACTGACACCGAAATCAGATATTAGGTAAGTTAATGTAATGAACCTTCTGGTTGAATCTATTAAGCCCTATTTGAATGTCAATGGAGTCCTTGAGGTCCTTTGCTAGGTCAACCTCTACACATATTCTCTTTTATGGTCGTGCTGAGAAAAACTTGGGCTATTTATGACAAGTAACCTTGCCAAGCATAAGGTCTAGCTAGTCAATGAAACTCCAAAGGGGAAGGGGGAGACTAGGAAACTCCACCCATACCCACAGTTTGAGCTTTAGCTTGCTCAGAGATTTGAAAATCAGCCGCCCATTGTAAGAAGACAACCAAAGAGTTTCTAATGAACCATGGGCCGTGGCTCAGAATTCTCTTGCAATGTTCAGGATCACTAAAGCGAAAAAGGAAAAGGCCCCGGGTAAGATTTTGAATACCCTTCAACTTAACACCAGCCCAATGGTTGTGAAGCCACTATTTAAGGACGCTCTCAGGGGGGACTCTACCCACAAAATAAGCAATCAGAGAATATAAAGCAAGAAGGTTGCATGCCTCATCAAATTCAGGGGCAACTATAATAACATCAGGGAAGGAAACATGAGGGAGGGTTTCATTACCTCATTGTAAATTTTTGAGACAAATTTTCTCCCTCATTTAGGTGCCATAGCTCAATCCTCCAGCGGCTCCCGCATCAACAGATGCAGACGGGGAGCGTGAGGCCATAAAAAAGGCCACTGCTCAAAGGGTGGAAAGGCTAGGTCACCTCAAAATTTAATGCAACCTCCCCGTCTTTTGTGGTAGATTTTAGGATGTGTTCAAAGTTAAGTGTTTTACTCGATTGGCCTGCTGCCACGTTGGGGGTAATATGCATCTGTCAAATCGCTGACATCAGTAAATAGATTCCCATTCTTCAGCCTGTCCCTAGTGAATCATGCCCTCTTATCGTTTACTGTAACTGCACTCATTTAATATCTTCCTTTAACACGTGTGCGCTTAGCCGACCACCTGTTCCTTTCAGGATTAAAATTTTTGGTTTCACTTCACTCGTGGAATTGGTAGTGGGTTCTTCCACATTACACAGCTTCTTGCTCGGCTCGTTTTCTTTATCATCGTCACTTTCTTTATCATCATCGTCCATATTAACCACATGAACAGCTCTCACTCTCCTCGCATTGACAAAGTCTTCCCTTGATAACCACGTTTCCTTCGAGATCTCCATAGAAAGTTTTGGCACACACATCATCAGTAGGAGCGCACTGGGTATTGCTTCTGCAATACCTGTTTGTGTGTCCCATTCCGACTCTCTGTCACAGTTAATCCTCTATTTGTGTGTGTGGTTGTGGCCCTATTTCTGGTTGTGGTTGCGGCCGTGTTTATGAGACTTGTTTTGTTTCTGGCTCTGCCTTTTCTAACACGGCATTGGCTACTCCCATCATAGCTTGTATTTCCCTTTCAATGAAAACCAGTTGAAAAAATTGCAAAATCCTAAAGAAAACTACTTGTTCTTTCAATATTTATGTGGAGATGTGCGACGATGGATTAACAATGTTTTTACTGTCTCCAGGCAGTTAAAAAAATAAACTAGCAACGGACAATATTTTTCCCTCCAATAAATAGTTTAGGCAAAATCTCGCAACAGTTTTTCTCTCCAAATAGTAGTAAACAAAAAGAAACCTTGATGGCAATTTTCTATAGACAAGCAAAACTGGAATAAAAAATAATTTGAACAGTCTTTTAGAAATCTTTAGTCCATAATAAATTTCCTAATGTGTTACTGAATTTGGTGTTGTGATTAAGAATAAGTTCGAAGGCAAACCTGCTCATCGATCTACAGAACCAGCACATTTCATTGACTCTTTTGAGAATAGAGGTGATATCTTACTCCACAAAGTGTCCTCTGTGGTTTGAATAGCCTTTTCAAAACAGCCCTCGATGGAGAACCTTCTCTCTTACAGTGTCAAATCCTTCTTCTAAATACCGGTTAACTCCTTGTTCCATCCCAACATCCTGCCACATAGCGGGACGCTTTGGAAGGTTGATAGGACACTTGTTTAAAATTTGCCCTATGAGTTATAAAATGTTTTTATCATATTGATTCGTTTAGTCAAAATTTCAATGAGTTTAATAATATACAGGCACCTTGTAAGGAGAATATCATATATATATATATATATATATATATATATATATAAAACACGGTTCAATATATTAAATTTAAAAATATATTATATTAATATACTATATATTATATAAAATAAATAACAAAATATTCTATTATATATATTTTGTTATTTATTTTATATAATATATAGTATATATTATATATATATATAATAGAATATTTTGTTATTTATTTTATATAATATATAGTATATTAATATAATATATAGTATATTAATATAATATATAGTATATAATATTTTGTTATTTATCGTTTGAATAAAGAATGCAAATATTAGTAAGGATTTGATTTTATTGTTGGATTATATTGTCCTTTTAACTGTTTAATGTGGGTGCCTCCTTCCATTTGAGAATATAACCTACCAACTCTCTCTACCATGTGGGAATGATCACCAATCAATCACCTTTTCTTTCAACTATTGACTCCTCTACCATGACACTCACAAAGTACTAGGAGCAATGCTTTCACATGTATCCATGTGGCATAGACTTTCCAAAAGCGTCGGTAATCACTTCAACCGCAACAAAAGAAACAAGATCAACTCCATAACCTCAATATATTTCCTCCACATCAACATCAGTGTATTATTTATTCCATCCATAAATTGGATGTCGATTCTTTTTGTAATCACGTAGAAAATAGTCAATAAAAGATGCCATTGCCATGCAAGTACACACCCCTTTGTAGTGGTTGTATGGTATGTAAATCCAACAACTACTTGGAAGTCAAGGCATGTGTATGATATGGGCCCTCAGTAGGTATAAAAGTATAGGCAACATAGATGAATGTAGGTCACAATATAGATGTTGGAACATCAATGTTTTGTTTCTATACCATTGTAATTCCATCACTTATTTGAGTTACAAATCAGACATGGAGCCTTCTCCCAATAAAATCAATGTCATGTTGTTTTTATTGACCCTTCAAAATAGCAAACATCCAATCAAAGAACTTGCCACCTTGGAAGCTATGTACCCTTTTCTAATGGGTCCTTAAAAGGTCTCTACATAGGCAAGCCCCTCTAGGACCCCTAATGCCTTCCATGCAACTTGGGATGCTTCTAGGTCTGACCTCTATGGAGAGAGAATCCCAAGAGAACCATATTTGAAAGCATGAAATCAGTAAAGAACTAAGGAAGGCATAAACATGTGACTGCATCATAAATAGACAATCAGTCAAGCACTATCATATCAGGAAAGCAAGACCCAATTGACATAGGATAATTTTGCATTTATTCTAAATGTATGTTTTGGCTCTTGAACCATAGGATTCATTCTCATCCTAAGAAATGCTTGCATCATGAACCCTATCAGATTCATAGTCATCCCCATGTGATCCCTCCATGCCAACTAAATCAGGCCTCATGTTTGTAGAGATAGACTCCGTGTTCACTATGTTTTCCCATGGCCAACTCATTTTACTTTTACTTTATTTCCCACACAAACAAATTAAGTTTCTTTAGGGTCTTTACTCATTAGGCCACATAAGCTTCCACCTCACCAAAAATTAAATCCCACTCTTCAAATCCTTGAGCAAACCTCTGACTATGGGACCCCCCTAACCTTGGCATGTGGCCCACCTCAATTGGTTTCCTCCTTTATGTTTTTTGGACTCAATTTATTGGTAATTGGTCTATACCTATTGAATTTAACCTTGGGATCTATTGATGTAATTAGGAACACATGTTAGCCTCTTATTATATTTGGTTTTAAGGGTCCGTGGGAAGTCAACATGTATAGGGGCATCAAATTTGTGCTTAGGGTCTACTAGTTAGGAAGCCACACTAGAGTTTCACTTGACAGTCCACTCAGTTTTGGCCTCTACTTTTTATTTCTTTGTGGACCACTTGGTCATCACTTTTGTCCCATGTGACATCTCTCTATTCACTCAGGGCCCCTTTGGCCTCCTCCACATCATTGCCCTTATCCCGTCGACAACATTTTTGCCTCCTTAGGTCAAAGCTACACTTGTCAAATGGCACCTTGATATTTGGATTGAGTACTTCATATCCACCACATCAACCCTATATTATTTTTTTGTCCCCATGGTCCTTCTACGACTACCAAGTTTCATCCTCATACTTACTCTAGGCTCTAATGCATGTCAACCTCATCCTCTTTGTTCCCCAAGTTTACATTGTGCTCTCCAAGTGTCAAGACTCCATTGGGTCCATGCCTTGTTACATCTCCACTTATGTGTGCTCGAGGTTTTCCCTAGGATGACATATGTTACATGGTGGGCCATGGTTAGTATTGGACTCTCTCTTCCCTACCAAATCTAGAAAGAGTTGGGACTAGTAGGGTCTGCTTGACCTTCACCACTATATGAATTGGGTGCAACATAGAGTGCGGTTGGAGTCAATGATACAAGCTCAAAATGTGTTGACCAAGGACCAAATTGAAATATTATTAATCTTTTGATTGGGAAGCTATGGTCAAAATTAAAGTTGGGTTATCTAGGCAAATTCAATGGGCAGTGTATATAAACACTACAACAAGGGGTAAAATGCAATAATTGATTGAGAAACCTACTCATTGGCAATTTCAAATTATTTTTTAGATGGTCATCAACCATTGTGATGAAAAATAAACCCATCTGCTTCCACAAGAGCTGAGAGTGTTAACTTTAGATCAAGCCCTAGTTTGTATGTATGCTCACACATATATGTTTCAAACTTGTTTGCTACTCCAAAATCAAATGATGATTGGAAATTAAGTTCAATAGTAACATCAATTATGAAATATGAGTAAATGAATCTAAGCCTTCTAAAAGAATTGTAAATAATGTGTATAAAATTAAAATGTAGGTGAGGAATGGAAAGGGAAGATTACTAACCAGTCTAAGGATTTACATTTGTAATATTTATAGACATGTCAAAACATAAAAGTTAAGTTTTGACTGCCCTAAAAGAAGAACATTTTGGCTACAGGAATTTTATCTTTGACCTATTTAAGACATGCTTGGTAGTCTATTCCATCATCCTATCTTACTCATGATGAAGAATCATGGGATAGTGATCCGAAATGTCGAGGTAAAAACTATTACATACCTATTACCAAAATCAAGATTCAATTGTATGGACTATAAAAGCATATAATCTATAGGTTTTAAATAGTTAAAAAATTAATAATTTTAATCTAATTACATTTAGATTCTTCAAAATTAACATGGGTTTATTCTCTAAATTTTTTGAGGACATGTATTGGTTAATTGAAATAGTTATATGGAAGTCATTGATTATATCAACAGGACTGACATGTCATTAAATTATGTAAGTTTATGCTCCCAAGGTTTTTTGAGGCCATTGCCCTAAATGCCTTGTCATTACTTCTTTCCATCAATGTCCAACTCACCTTTATATAGTTCACTATTTTCATTCTTTATAAGAATGTATTTGAATGTCAAAATAAGTTCATGTAATGTAATTATGGGGGAAAACCAATCAACATTTGAATCACCATGCAATGCTTTAGTCTATGATGGATTGCATTCTTAGAGGAAAGAGATAGCCTATTTGCCCAATCACTATGTCAAAACTACAACTCCCTTGGTTTCAATTAGGCAACATCCATATTAGCTATTTGAAGATCCCAACATATTATGGTTGGGCCAACTATGTGTTATCAAGTTTTATCTTTGTGATTACAATGGAAAAATTATTTTCATTATAATGATACTAGAAAAATTAGAAGTAACTAAAAGAAATTTGGAATTTCAGGTTTAGAATTTGGATAAAAATTTTAAGTGGACATGGGTACATATAATCAAGATAAAACTTGTAAATGATCCAACCATTGTTGATTATGTTTCCTATCAATTTGGTAGGGTGATCAAACACAGTGTGATGTGGTTGACTAAAAATTGTTTCCATACTATACTTAAGCATGATCATTGCCAAAAATCATAAACATTACATTTTCAAACCTTTGAGCAAAGTGTATCATCAATATTTTGTGAAAGATTGTATTTAAGTTTGATGGGATTTGAGTTGCTATTTTGGCATTTAGAAGATTATGTGAATTTAACACAACTGTTGGATTTACATGACTTGCATCCATCAGAAAGGGGAACAAATCTTCCAAGGTGGCAATTTATTTTATTGGAAATTTTATATTCTGAAGGGTCGACAAGGACAACATGATGTTGATTTGATTTAGATAAGGTTCCATGTTTGATGTGTGACTCAAGTCAGCACAACAATGCCAATTATATGGATACAAGAAAATGAGGTTCTAAAGTCTTTATTGTAACTTAGGTTCATCTATGTTGCCAATATATTGGCCAATATAAAATGAATGACCAATGAAAAACCAAATGCCAATAAATTTAACCAAAGACTAGACAAACTTAGAAAACAAATTATTTCACCCACCCCAAACAAGTTTTTCCCCTACATAGAGCCTACACCTCTCACACAACCCTACATACTCCCTAGGAAATAGATCACTCTTTCCACAAGAATCCTACCTAGGATCCACTCTAGTATGATCCCCTAACTATTTAATTCAACAGAGGAGCCTATCAGACCATGAGCACACACTATTTAACAACCAAGCTAAGGATCCTGGGATTGGATGTGGTTGAGAATGGTAATAACGTTAACTACTCTAATTGTTTCCCACCCGTATTAGATAGATCGATCCATTTACCAACATTCCCCTTCGGCATAGTAAAAAAGTTATGAATGTGTTTTAATTCTATATGTAATATATGTAACATAAGAATTCACTCAAAAAGAGATGATATACTTTATATACTCTTGACTTAGAGAGTGATGCTATTGGAATCGATCTCTCACACACACAACTATAGATGTAGATATTTTGCCCTTGAATATATACTCTGTAATACATATGGTGTTCACATAGTATGTTTCCCCTATGTGCATCTACTCAGTATCTAGGACTTTCATCTCACTATAGTATTTCATGTTTACATTTAATGGATATAAGTGCATTTTATACATATTTACACTTCCTCTTAGATCTGAGTGGGTTTGAATTATTTTTATTTGAATAATTTTATGTGCTCAAATTTCCACAACCGTAACTTAGTTGTCCCTTTGCACACATACAAGTTATGATTTCCATCAGTGGTAATGACATTCAGCTTATCTATAATAGTTTTGGCACAAAAATCACAAAAGCAAAAATTGCAAATTCTATTTGTGTATAATTGACTATCCTTGTCATGGAAAATATATGGGAGAGGAGAATTTGATTACCATAGTGTTTGGAGAGAGCATATATAAATTGGTGAGATTCAAACCCACATTTATCAAACTCCATAAAATTGGCTATGCTTGTGGACATCCTAAAAACTATACCTTTATTCCTTTCAAAAAATAAATACATTGAGAGTCATAGAACCCTACCACTTTCAAATCAACTTTCACGATGCCTTTGTCCACCATTGAAAATAGAAAACAATCAAACAAATATGTGACCACCTTGCTTTGATATAATGGACTTATTTAGCATTTAAGTTATGAACAAGAGGGATCTTCATGGTACATACATTCCTTGGTATTAAGGGAATCAAAGAATTTTACCTTATATCCCAAGTAGTCAAGTGAGAAAAATTGATTCATGTTGTTAGAAGAAGAATTAATAGATTGAGGAAGAAAACAAGGAATACTATTTTAAATATCCTCAATGATCTCGTCACATTTATGTTTTTGGTTTCTTTTCCTAATTGAGAAGCTCAAGATATATTAAATTTTCACAGAGGCTAATTGTATCTATGAACAGGGTAAAGTAAGTGTTTTATTCATCATTTAATAAAACATATGGGTATGTGCACAAAGTTGGGGGAAAAAAAAGAGTTACCCATAGACATAATTTTCTTAAAGTTTCAAAAAACTAAACTTGTGTAGATAATTTGAAATGGCTACACTCAAAATTTTAATATGCTATAATAACATGAGTTGTGTAACTTCAAGTCTATTTTTCAAAACACTACTTTTTTCAAAAATGATTAAGTATAACTAGGTCGAACATTTAAAATTTGAGTAAGAACTATTTATTCAAGAAAATAGAGTGGATAGATGTCCATGTGGTCCTACCATTTTTTGAGCAATATTTAATACTATTTTAAAACCCTTGGTGAATATTTAGATAATATCTTATCATTTTTGACCTGTGTTTTTAAATATTTTATCAATAAATATTTTTATTATTGTTGATTTTGTAAGTAAATAGATCTTGAAATCTGACCAAAAAAAGTATAGTCGACCATGTAGCTCCCCCCAACTACCTCAAAAAAAATTAAAATGGATTTTTTTGGAATGTGTGTAGAGTTATGCCTTGTTTGTGACCATATAATTTTATTTACACTTGGTTGAATGAAAAAAATTACATTAACATACATATATGCATATATATTTGTGTCATGTTGTGGCCTAAAAATCTATAGTTAGAAATCAACATAGTTTGTAACCTTAAAATAACATAAAAATTATAAAAATCATATATTTGAAAAGATGAGAGCCTGCTCATCATCATGGTAATAATGTTTTGATATTTTTATTAAAATTCCTAGTGAATTTGGTGATGGAAGTTGAAATTTGTTATTTTCTATCAAAACTCTTAGATTTGGATATAGATTAATAGTTCCAAGCCTTTGGCTCAGGAATCAATGCCATTTTTGAGCCAAAAGGCTTGGATTTTGAATTCAAATCTATAATACATACATGTTATTCTATAATGCATATGTGTTATACCTTAACGTGTATGTGCTATGATGGAACCCATATGTATTATACATAATATGGATAAAAACTTACTTTTCAATTGACTTTTTTACCCAATTCGAGAAATTTATCCCAATAGACATTGTCTACATGCATCTATAGTACTTGAAAGTTTGGAACAAGAGTTATCAAGTGATTGTTTGGACCCCACATTTGAAAGGCTACCAATTATCCAAAGGGTGATGGATCATGTTCAAGAAAGATAAATAAGTTGAAGATCAAAACACCTAGGCAAATGGAAGAGGTGATAGAACATAACAAGGTATGAATACAAGCACTTCATTTAAAACAAGTTACATAAACTATCTTTGATGAGCCAAATATTGTCGACAATGATAAAATTGACAATAATGAATTAAATAACTATTAAATAAGAAATAATCAATTCAATAATGATGGAATTGATAATGGGTAAGTGCACCAACTTGGGGGACAAAAAAGGACATACCCGTGGACATGATTTTTCTAAAATTTCATAAATATGAACTTCTAAAAATAATTATAGATAGCTACACTCAAAATTTGAAGATGGTATAAAAACATGAATTATATAATTTTGAGTCTAGTTTCCAAAAAAATATTTTTTTGAAAAATGGTCAAGTATAAATAGGTCAAACATATAAAATTTGAAGAGGACCTCCTATTTTTTTGATAAAATTTGAATTGTACCATTCTGTGTGACCCACCATTTTTTGAGCATCGTTTAATATTGTTAGAAACCCTTTGGTGAAAATTTAGATTAGATCTTCTAGTGTGTTACAAACTTTCTTTTATATTTTTTTGATGAATATTTTTTTCATTAATTTTGCAATTAAGTATGTCCTAAAATTTGACAAAACAAATAGAGATCCATCCATGCGACCCACCCTAACTACCTCAAAAAAATGAAAATTGATTTTTTTTAATGTGTGTAGAAAAAGCCCTTGTTTGTTACGATATATATATATTTTTTACATTTGCATCAATGAAAAACAAATTAGATAAACATGAATAGGGATATATGGGTGAGACATGTAGCGGCCTAAAAAAGGTGTTGTTAGAAATAAATCTAGTTTGAACCCTTAAAATATCCCAAAAATTATAAATTTAGAAACAGGACAACATGCTTATCATAATGGTAGTGATTTTTCAAATTTTGATGTTGAAATTCATAGCGTATTTGGAGATTGAAGTTGAAATGTTTTAGTTTTTCCTAAAACTCTCAGTCTTGACTGTAGATGTATAGTCCCGAGCCTTTGGCTCAAAAATCCAAGCCATTTACGATCCTAAACACTTAATTTTTTAATTCAAATTCAAATAATGTGTACATATTATTATAAATCCAAATAATGCATACACTTTGTATAGTGTATTATACAATGCATACGCATTATATAACATTTACACATTATATAACGTGTATGAATTGCTTTGTTATAAGTTCAAAATGAACTCCAAGAGCATTTTGGAGTTACACGTGAATCCATCTTTGTCCATAGGCTTATATTTACTACTCTTAATGTTAAGTATAAGTTTACATTTATACTTGTAATTTATTTTAGTAAACATAATAAATTAGTGTCACTCAGCGTCTGATAGAGTTGGTCTCATAGTTGCACACCTTACGATGTGGAACATAGTTTTTAAAATATATATAGGTTAGTACTTAGGAATTTTTAGGGTCTAAATATTAAACCTAGGGATTTTAGGACATAACTTTTACAATTAATATATATTTTTGATAAATATATAATCATTTTTTAGGTTTCTGTGCCTTCTGGATTGATTTTTGACATTTATAAGAGTCTTAGGTTTGTAAAAAATAAAGTTTTCAAACCACTCACTTTGAAATTGATGAAAAGTGGTGTTATTTGGGTAGCATAGGTCACATTGACGACCTGCACACATCAAACAACCACTTTATGTTGATTTCACTTATTCATCATCCTTCCCTCATCCTTGATCACTTCCTACTCATGTCTCATCACCCCTAATCACTCTCTCATAATTATTAATTGTCCTTAATCACTCCCTCATTGACCAGGTCACTATCCTTATTCATCTCTAATCACTCTCTTATCATCCATAATCACTCCTCCATTGACCCTCATTATCCCTCATCATCCCTAATCACTCACTCCCCATCCTTCATCATCCCTAATCACTCTTTCCTCATCCATCATCATACCTATTCACTTCCTTAGCCATATGTACTCCCTCATCATCCCTCCTCATCCCTAATCACTCCTTTATTGACCTTAGTTATCTCTCATCATCTCTAATCACTCGACCTTATCATCCTTAATCACTCTATCATTGATTATCACCATCTTTCATCATCCCTAATCATTCACTTCTCATCCCTCATAATACCTAATCAATATTTTTTCATCCCTCATCATCACTAATCACCCCTTCATTGACCCTCACTATCCCTCACCATCATTCATCAATAATTTCTCCCTCATTAGTTATCAAAAATATGTTTCTACAAAATGTGAAACACTAGTTCAACATGGTGTAAATGTTCATCCCATGTTTTATAAAGATTAAGATGTCATCAAGGTAGATTAAAAAAATGGCATAAGTAAAGGGCCTAAGGATGTCATTCAACATCTTGAAATAAATGAATTCATTACATGAGTTAACCTAAAAGGCATAATCAACTAGTCAATCAATACTTCCTTTGTTTTTAAGACTATATTCCAAATATCTAAAGGTTTAACATGAATATGATGATACCCAAATTTAAGATCAATTTTGGAAAAGACTTCTACAGCATGGATATGGAAAAAAAATCTTGAATATTTAAATGAGGATAATAGTTCTTTATGTTAATATTGTTAAGAGTTTTTTAATTGATTCACAACTTTGGCATAAACATAATTGGGTTTCTACAAGGTAATGATTTGGGCATGATGTGTCCATTATCCATGATTTCATGGATCTACCACTTGATCTATTCATTCTATAGAAATGATATTTTGTATAAAGAGGTTTGAGGTAAAGGTAGTTAAGGGATCAAATCAATAATATTATTTACTGTATAGTATGTAGGAACTTATTTAGGTGATTGAAAGATATCCTTGTATTCATCTAGTTTAAGGTTTAATTATTTTGTCTTCATTATTTTTGGATAAACCACACTATGATATTGTGAAATAAGGATGTCATTAAACATTTAATTCTTACCATTAAGAGTATACTTCTTACTAAAAATGACAATATTATTTCACCACCTGGTACTAATGACTGAAAGCTTATGAACTAATTATGATATATGGTATTTCAGATCCAGACAATCTATCACAAAATTTCAGGTATTTTCTTCATAGACTACATGTCAATGGTAAATACATGGTTGACCACATGTAAAACATCACACACCTATAATGGTTAGATGTAACAAAGTATTACATATTTAAAAAGTTTGATTTTATACACCAAGTGACACTACTAGGTGATCCATTTCTCAAGGCCTACACTAGACCGTACGGTAGCATATGGTTATGGATGATGTATAAATTTCAAGTTAAATTTTTGAAAATATGATTTAGGAGAAATTAAATTATTTTGACTTCCATTAGAAATTTTGAAGTGTATTGTCTCACCATTGGTCTACATTTGCTAATGAAATAATATTTTTAATCCATATAATTTCTTGTTGGGGGAAGTAGAGATATTTTTATTACCAACCTTATCATTGGGTTCATAATCTATTATCTACTTAACTTTTTATACTGATAGATAACTTGTACCCACTTCTTGAGATGTGCAAGTAGAGAATTCATAGTGTGACACTCTTCATTGGATTGAATATTGAAGTTATGAATTAAGCACCACTTTATAATCTTGGACTACTTGTTCTAATCATTTGAAAATTATTTTCCACTCTCTATTATGATGACTCAATCAATATACATAGAAATAGAAGGCCTTAAATATAATTATTTGGATCATAAAATTTCCTCATATCAAAAATAATTGATTGGTTTTAGGAAATCACATAGCTTGGTTATCCTCATGTATTTACTACCCATTTTTGGTGTTATGGTGGTTTTAATTGCTTCTCTTTTTTGGTGGATTTTCAATTGTGAATTACATAATTTATAATAGGCCCATATTTTAGGTTTTAAATATTTGTGTTTTAAATTTGCCTCCACATCATTTTGATCACTATGTCTTATATTTTATGCTAGCACTCAACTCTCCACTTGTATCTCCCGACATTGTTAAACTCCAACAAAATACCACCATCAAAGTATTGGATGGATTGATTAAGGATGAGGAGGGATGAGGAGGAATTAAGTATAGATTATAATGGATTAAATAGGGATGATGAGGGATGGTGAGGGTCAATGAGGAAGTGATTAGTGAGGATGAGGGAGTGATTAGGGAGGACGAGTGATGGTGAATATTAATGAGGGAGTGAATAGGGTAGATGAGGGATGAGGAATGGGTGGTTATAGACTATTATGTATGATGAAAAAATGATTAGGGATGATAAGGTGATGTAGGAGCAACACTACCTAGTATAAATAGTGATCTATTTTGCATGTTTAGAGTCTTTAGAAGGTGGTCAAGGTCATAATAAGTCTGTAGGAGTCTTTCTAAGTTTTTAGTTTTATGTCAATTTTGAATTAGAGTTGTGTTGGACTTTCCCACCAAATATGTCATTTGAATTTTTGAAATTTCATAGAGACTTCAATATTATTTCAAGAATTCCAACATTGATTTTGGTGTAGAGACTCTCAACATAGAAAAGAAGTTAGAATTTAGTTGATGGTTATTTGGTAATAAGAGTTTTATTCATTTCTTATTTTGTATTTAGATCCATATTAAAGAGAGTTGGAGGGGTTAGGATTCAAAAGGATGAATGTAAAGAACCCCAAATAAGTGAATAAAGACAAGTTTTGATTATTTGCAAATAAGAAAGCAAATAAACCCTACATCTTCTTGAATATGTGTAAAGATAGTTGATAGTGTGCATGATCATGAAACATGATTAATACCAAGTTATTTGTGATATTTGTGTGAGTGGTAAGTTTAAAATACCCTTTTTTATGGTGATTATATCATTTGTCATTTGAGTTTCAAATCTTTTTAATGTTCAAATTACAAATTGTATACCCTATGCTTTTACAAACTATGCCTTGAAATCTGAGTGAAGGTCAGAGTCTTATGGAAGAGGAGATTTTATTTGGTGGGATTTTGGAATTTATGATTAATTATTAACTTGAAATAATATATCCTTAATAGTCTTTACACATTTTATGTCATTATTCTGCTAAGGACATTCTGTGTTAAACAACACAACCCTATCTTCTATGAGCAAAAGTTTTGAGTATACATCTATGTGAGAAGGTATATGCATGTATTGGATAAAACATTAAAATATATATTTTGGTGAGTTAATTCTCTTATGATAATGAATTTTTATAGTATTTTAAGTATCTTTAATATATTTGGATGAGCAAAAATAAAACTAACACAGTCAAAGTGGTATCTCATGGAAATTGGTAAATTGAGTGTTATAGATGGAAGGCATTCATTTTTAAAAATGTATAAACATTATGTAGATTATTTTCAACTTTTATGTTGATTTATAGCCATTTTTGAAATTAATTATAATAAATAACCTCTTCTTAGATTACTACAGACCTATGACTGAGTCCATAGTCTATTCAAATTTGGTTAAGTCAATCTATTATAGATTAAAAAGGGAAATATAGCACTTGAAAAATGTGAATAGGGTAAAATAAGACCTAATACAATAATAAGAGTCAATAGAAATGCCTCTTCAAGATTAAAATCTCATTTTTACCCTTCTCAGGTGTGTGAAACCAATCCAAACCCAATATTAGGGTTTCTAATTTTAAAGTGAATCTTTAGGAGTTGTAGCTATCAATAATTCATGAAATTTGGTGAAAATGTTGTGTTCAAAATGCACAAAGATAATATAGTGTTTTTAAGTTGTGTGAGTATGGATATGTATGGATGGGGTAGGACTATCTGGTAGACATGGTAAAAGGAAACCTGAAGACCTAATCCAAGAGTAGAAAGAGCCAAAATAAGATATCAAATAGTTGAACCAAAGCCTATAACTTTGTGAATAAATGGGATATATTATAGGGTATTATAAATTAGCTTGATTTGAAGATTTAAGTCCATACAATAAGATTCTATGATAGATTATGAGGTAGTGTTTGATATGAGGATTGTGTTAAAAAGTGAAGTAGGGTTGAGAAGAAGTTAGAGAGAACTCAAAGGAGTGGAGGGAAGGTTTTCAGAGTCCTATTAAAGTATAAGGAACCAGAGAAAAGATTTGATCCAAGTTGTTATAAGTCATAAAGACTAGTAAGGGGGATAGTCTCAAAGTAAGAGATATTGAATGCATTAAGGATAATAGAAGGAAGAGTTTAGTGAGACCATCTAAAAAATGGTAGAAAATAAATGAAATGAATAAAATGTAGATGTGAATTTAAAATGTGTGGATGGTTCAAAGATATAGTTCAAGAAATAAAAGACAAAGTGAAAGCTACGTGGTTATTCGCAATGATCTTGGACAAGCAAAGTATGCAATAAGACTCTACATCATGAGGGATGGTGAGGGGCTATGAGGGAGTGATTATAAATGATGAAATGGTGATGATAAATAATGGATTGATTAGATACTATGGGGGATGAGGAGGGATTGATTAGGTATGATGAAGTAGTGATTAAGGATGATAAAATCCAATGAGGGAGTGATTGGGGATGGTGAGAGATGGTGAGAGCCAATGAGGGAGTGATTAGGGATGATGAGGGAGTGATTAAATATGATGAGGGATGGTGAGGGTCAATTAAGGAGTGATGAGGGATGAGGAGGGACAATGAGTGAGGTATTAAGGATGATGAGGCATAGTGAGGGTCAATGAAGAAGTAATCAAGGATCATGAGGGAGTGATTAGAGATGACTAGGGATAGTGAAGGTTAATGAGGGAGTGAATAGAGATAATGAATAATGATGAGAGAGTGATTAAGGTTGATGAGGCATGAGTAAGAAGTGATCAAGGATGAGATAAGGATGATGAATAAGTGAAATTAACACAAAGTGGTTGTTTTATGTGTGTAGGTCATCAATGTGACCTATGCTACCCAAATAACACTACTTTGTATCAATATAACATAAATAAGTCATTTTATCCCACATGTTTAAGGTAAAAGATGTATGAATTTGTGTAGGTCATCAATGTGACCTATGTTACCCCAATAACACCACTTTGCATTAATGTGACCTAAATAAGTCATGTTATCCCACATGTCTGAGGTACAAGATGTATGGATTTAGTCATGAGAAGACTATTAAAGGCCTATAAATGTAGTTTTAATAGGTTTCCCTTGAAATTCAATGGGTAAGGCCTAGTAGAGTCTCATAGAGTCATCAATGTATTGAAGGATGGCATCTAGGTGAGTAACGGCCATGTACAAGGGCCTAAACATGTAATTGCATTCCTAAAATAGGTATATGATGTGTATAGGTCATCAATGTTATTTTTTGATGTGTGTAGGCATGAGTAAAAAGTGATAAAGGATGAGGGAAGGATTATTAATAAGTGAAACTAACGTAAAGTGGTTTTTTGGTTTGTGTAGATCATCAACATGACCTACGTTACCCAAATAACACCACTTTGCATCAATTTAAAAGTGAGTGGTTTGAAAAATTCAATTTTGACAAACCTAACACTCCTAAAAATGCTAGGAATTGATCTAGAAGGTATAGAAACCTAAAAAATGACTATATGTTTACCAAAAATAGATATCAATTGCAAAAGTTATGTCCTAAAATCCCTAGTTTTAATACTTAGACCCTAAAAATGCCTAAGTACTGATCTGATTGGATTTTAAAAAATTATTTTCTGCATCATAAGGCATGCAACTATGAGACCAACTTTATCAGATGCCGAGTGACCCTAATTTATTATATTTACTAAAATAAATTTAAAGTATAATAATATAAATATAATCCTATGGATAAATATGGACACACGTGCAATTCCCAAATTCTCATGGAGTTGGTTTTGAACTTATAACAAAGAAATATGTATACATTATATAACATGTATGCATTATATAATACACTATATAGTGCATACGTATTATGGTTCGATAATTATCAAGCCAAAATTTCAATAATGTGATCACGTTAATTAAATAACGTGATCCTAAAATGTCCATGGAATTTCCCCTTAACTCTGTGCACATACCCCAATACCAAATTGAATAATGATGAAATTGACAATAATGAATTAGAAAATGTTGGAAGCTCACATTCAAAGTATAATGTTTTTTATTTTTTTTTATGATGACTATATGCATGATGTGTTACCCCATAGTAATGAATATATTTTTATGGAAATAAATAAAGATGAAATTAATAATGAATAACATGGAAGCATATAATGAGGAAAGAAACAATGAGTAAAATGTCATCCCACCACCAATCAATGAAAGTAATGATGTTATTAAAACACTCTCTTAACAAGTTCCACCTGTAACAAAACATAAAATAATTTTGAGTAGAAAAGGTAATGACTTAATTAAAGTCAATGAAAATATTTTGAAACCAATGCCTACCAAAATTTCTAGTCATCATTCAAGAAGACTAGCTCAGGAAATTTGGGATAGTTTCTTTCATAATTTTATTTGTGATATTAAAATATGTTAATTGTTTATTTCATTGATGAAATTGATTAAGATGAGACCTACCATGTACACATTAGGGATACGAACATATAATATGGATGATGAAAATGCAAAAATGATTGATAACTTACATGATGCATATCATACTATAGGCCCTAAATCATGCAATAAAGATTGTAATGCTACCAGATGTGTAATCACAACCTGTGAAATAAGTAGTCAAATAGGGAAAAATGACTAATCTAAAAATTAATCCAAATACTTGACAAAAATAAAAATATAATTAATGAAAGCAATTTCAAGTCATAAAACACTTAATGAACCCAATACTGATGAGCTATGGGCATTCCCTCATCAACTTTCATGGAAGGAAAAGACTATATATGATGATCTAAAATAGTTACACAATTTTGGAAGGATAATACTAGATTTTCACCTAATTCAAGAGATGTAATAAAAAAGAGAGTTGGTTATCACAATCATGAATCCCATTTGAAACATTTATTAAATATGACTCAAACATGACTGTACTCCAATTTCGTATAAAAGCAACCACAAATATCTATTAGTTCAATATATTTTAAGATGGTCAAACCATTTTATATAAAAAGGGATCACACATGCACCACTTGTTGTGTAGATAATAGGTTGAGCTTGTAATGCACTATGATGTTTTATGCCATATTAATTGTACTTTACATACTTACAATATTTTAAAAGAGTATGGCTTAGACATTCTTCCAAAATTAGCCATGGAATTTATTCCAATCATTTTTTGTGAAAGCCCTGATGGACAATTATTTTATAAAAAAACATGTTTGGATGGAAATCAAAACATTTATGGTGGATTGCAAAAAAAAAATATATATCTATGCAGATGAAAAAAGTGTAACTAGAAATTAATTAGTTTGTTTCATTAAATAAAAATCTATGACTTATCAAGTAAATGATGGAAAAGAATCTAATAGGTGTGATCTTG
Source organism: Torreya grandis (assembly GCA_037957365.1). Taxonomy (NCBI): domain Eukaryota; kingdom Viridiplantae; phylum Streptophyta; class Pinopsida; order Cupressales; family Taxaceae; genus Torreya; species Torreya grandis. The sequence continues at coordinate 351,353 of JARHVA010006092.1, forward strand.
TTACAAAATAGATACCCATTTTAGAATTTATAGTCAAATTCAGGGAGAAAATTATTTATGAGTGTGGAAGGAACACATAGGGATAGATGGTGGGATGAAAAAATCAATATATGAAAGGACACATTTCTACTTGGATTGATTGTTTTAGTAGTTGAATTTGCCAAAAATCACACATTCAAACCAAAAATGGATGTTTAGTCACAATATTACAACTCACCACAAGTTGCCATAGTTTTGAATATAATATTCAAGCATGCACTTAATAGTACCGATAAATATCAAAAAATATTAATGGAGTATAATTTCTATATAAGTGATGACTAATCACATTATATAGATTACATGCATGATTGTTTTGAGAAGTTTTATGAATAGCTTATTGAGAGAAACATTCATTTCAATCAACATTACATTTGGTCATAAAATTGTACATCATAACACAATAATTAATGTATGTTTTATTGGTTGAGTAGGATGCACATTACCATTAGTTTAAAACATATTTGGAGTTTCAACAAGGCTAGTCATGCAAAAGGGGAGCATGATAGTGTTGGAGCATGTGTAAAATTAGTCATCACAATGGATGAGTTGAAATTTGGCAAGTGTGTTCATTTGATTGATACACAAAGCACAGTTTAATGGTGTAATGAGAACAGTTTCCATTATTCTCAACCAAATTTTATAGTTCATAGAAATTTTTGGTTAATGGAGGAAGAAAAATTGGTAAATTATGTGGATTATATGACTATAATGGGTTCAAGTGCGCTGCACTCATTTCATATCTCAAATACAAGATCTTAGGCTATTCATATGAGACACTTGACATGTTATTATTATGCATGCATAGACTCTATTTAGAATGAGTGTGAGTCATAACCATGGGTGGATTATTAGAGTTCCATATCTCTAATTCCAATGAACACATATTAGGTTCCATGAACATTGAAATTTAAATATATAGCATTATCAAATGAATTTGACCATGTGTCTAATCTAGGGCATCTATGTATAATATTATTCATTATGTACTATTTAATCCCATTATCTATCTTCATATAGTGTCATTGATTTTTTTTTTGGTGATATAGGGCATGTTTTTATAGTTATTGTAAATGAGGATAATGAAGAGGAGATAGATTACTACTTATGTCAGTGTGTAGAGGAAAATAAAAAATTGACTTTCATAGTCATATATGGAGAAAACATTGTGTGTCTTATTGGGTCCATGGTAGTCACTGTAACTTAGATTTGATGATTTCAAATCAAAAATTTAGATATATGGTTTTTATAAGACTTTGAAACACATAGGAATATATTTTCACTATTAAAATTTAGTTTTTGTAAGGAATATTTAATTAAAAAATATCATGGGAGGCCATTAAACAAGAATCTATGGAAAGTTCATTAGTAAGACCACATGAGTATATTATTTCTACTATCAATATTAGATCAGATCCTAGTGGTTTGATGGATTGATATGTGGAGATATGTTAACTTCTAAAATGCAAATATAATCAATTTTACAAAATGTTTTTTGATTTTGTAGGTATTACATATAAATTTCATTATTAATTACTTACTAACATTTTTTGTAGGTTATTGATGCCTTATAAGCTTCTAACTTCATGAGGTTGGCACTAATAGTAAATAACTTCATATTATTGAAGTTAAGACAATATTTCTAAAAGTACTTAGCATTTTTCCTTGAAATGATGTTTCCTTAAATTAAGGAAGGCATAGAAGGATCATCATGGCTGTTTGAAGTGTTTGATGTGGTCAAATGCCTTCATGAGTTGACCTATATTTGGGGATGGTGGTGTCCTTGATTCCATTTTGATATTAACTCACCATGTCCTTGCCTTAAATTCTTCACTTCTTATTCAACCAACTTTTTTTGAACTCCCATGAAGTAGTTCCATTATTATAGGGTAGTTTGAAAGACCTTCAATGCTTCTTTGACTCCATCAAATGACTATTTTCTTGATCAATTCATAAGGGTAAAATGTTTGACATTATGGAAATCCTATCTCATAGGAGATAATGGTCTAGCAGTCTCCCCATTCATCATTTATTCCTTCTTACCTTCATGTAACTGGCGGTCAACTCCCAAGTTTCCACTCTCTCATTACATTCATCCCCAATTATGGCCATTTATCCACCTTTATAATTTAAATAAAGTATATTCATATTTATAAGTCTTATTTCATCTCAAATTTTTATAGGAAACCTCAAATTAGAGACCTCTTTCCTTAGAGAGATGAAGTAGCTCCTCTTGATTCTTGACTACACCAATCCACCTCATTAGTGTATCCAAGGTGGATAGTGTATAGATAAATATTTTTATGATAAACATGATGTGATAAATATTAAAAATAAATATAATTCATATCTAAAATCATGCCAACCTCTCACCTTGGGTCATTATAACTTTGCTTGCAAGAAGGTTTATTAGGCTACTATCTTGGTAGGCCTATTTGGAGAAGGATGAAGAGTAATATTGAAGATATGATATGAGAATAATATTTAAACCTATTTAAATAATTATTATAATCTTTTACATATTTTAGGTCAATTATAAGATACAATACATTCACTAGTGATTACTTGCTATTCAACCTAGCCCATTTAGGCCTAGAGACAAGGCCATGTTTACAAAAAGTCATGTAAAAATTCATTTTGATTTAATTATAAGAATGGATAACAATTTAGACATTAAATAAATTATAAATCACCATAAAATAAAATATTAGAGAATTTTGAATAATAGAACTTGACTTAAAGCACTTTTGGTCCTCTCTAGGTTTGATTTTCCTTCATTTTTGCATGTGCATGCCCATGTTTTTGAATTTCATATCCCATCAGGTATATTACAGACATTATAAAAATTTAAAAAGTTTTAAAATGGAAATTAATACCTTAAATCGAAATTTCAAGTCATTTAGAGCTATAAAACCCAAGTTATGGCCCTTTTGTGCAAACTAGGATCTACATGGCAGCAAGCAAGCTAGTTTAGAAATATTTTTGTATATTTAGTTATATAGGGTCTCAATATATCACTATTTGTTTTTTAATGTTTTTTATAGCCACCTATAAAACCTCAAATCATTGGATGAACATGTCCAATATAAAAAAAAACATAATCATACAATCTCAGGCCTATAGACCCTCTTTGTAGTTGTGTGCATACATTTGGGATATGGATTTAAATTTGGAGGTATAAATGATAGGGCATGTATATTTTTATTTATATATAATTTATTTAAGGAATATAATACAACCTTTAAAACTTTTTATGTGCATCAGTTAGAAACTTTCTATGCGTTTGAAGATGAATGTATTCACTCTCTTATTCATGTTATTAAAGTGATAATTTCTCGATGGTGGGAAACTCATTTTCATAATTTACTCATCTAAGATCGAGTGCATGCTTACATATACTATAAATTATGTAATTATAATCATTTTTGTACTACATTAATTTATTATGGTGTTAATGCCCCATAATCTCATCTTTAGGCCTATGAAAACCTTTAGAATGCAAATGAGACATATTTGCCTAAATATTTATGGGTTCTTGTATTTTATGGTACCCTATGCATAGATCTGGAGTATGGTACATTAATCAATATTGGTTTCTATACATGGATTATTGGATTAACATTAGAATTAATATGATTTTAGCACTATCTTTCTCATCAACTCACATGCATTTATACCTATCCCTTCAAGTGATTCATCAAACTATTATAGGTGATCCATCACCAATTCAAGACTACATATGCCATATACATAGTTCATGTGAGGATATCTTGTACATTTTTTAATAATATGATACTCCAACACCATCTTATTTATATATTGACTCTCATCTAGACCATGCATTGAGGTAACAGATATGGAAGGTCAAACAGAAGGTTGTGTACCAAGTTGAATAAGGTACTAGTTCTAACCTACAAGATCTATCCCTTGATCATTTAAATTTACGTATTGAATATGGGGAATGTAATGTCAAAAACACCATACAGATTAAACAACAAACATATTATGAGACACTATAGATAGTTTAGTGTAATAAAGCAATAGATGATATACCTAAGATGGCCACTATGGTGAATTATTGGTTTGAAACTGAGGTCAATAAGATTTTTGAACTCTTACATGAATATCAAGATGTTTTATAACATAATTAAATATATATGAAAGGAATTCATACTTCATTAGGCAACATTAACATCAAGTTAGCTGAAGGTGATCTACTAATCAAAAAATTACCATATCGAATGAATCCTAATATGTGCACTCATGTTAAAGAGGAAATTGATTTGATGTTGTGTAGTAGAGTTATCACTCCTATTGATTAATCTAAATGGGTGAGTCCCATGGTGATTAATATCAATAAGGATAGATTCATTCTCATTTGTGTAGACTATAGGCTACTCAATGTTGCTTACGTCACTGACCCTTTTCCAACACCTTTCATAGAGGAAATTTTAGGAGTTATTGGTTACAAAACTTACACCTTCACCGATCATTATTATAACTACCATCACATCCATATTATAGAAGAATATAAACCAAAGACCACTTTGTCAAATAAATGGGATTATATTACCCTTAATGTGATACCTTTTGATGTGAATAATGTTCTATCCATGTTTTCACAAATTAAGGTAGAGGATTTTAAGGATTTTATTGACAAGTTCCTCAAAGTATACTTGTATAATTAGATTGTATATGGTTTAATGCATGATCATTATGCTAATATTTACCTCATGCTTACATATTGCCATCAACTTTAGATTTATTTGAGTTTAAAAAAATGTGTCTTTGCTACCCCTTTTAAAAAAAAATTGGGTCACATTATTTCTCGTGATGGACTAATGGTACATCCAGCTAAGATTATAGTCATTGTTTGCCTTTTAGTGTTAACCACACAATGTGAGGTCCACAACTTTGTAGGAAACATGAGGTACTATCAAAACTAAATTTGGTGATATGATAAGATTGCATTAACATTGGAATAACTCATTAAATAGAATGGTGAATTTTTATAGACAAATTCTCACTAGTAGGCATTCATATCACTTAATGACAAACTATTTACTGCAACCATTCTTTAGTTTCTAGACTGGATAAAGCCATTTCATGTACATTTTGATGCTTTAGGTATGGTAATTGTATTTATCCTTACACAACCTAGAGATGGTTGTATTTATCATCCCATAAATTTTTTTAGTCAAAAGCTCAATCTCATTGAATGGAAATACTCAACTATAGAACATGAAACCTTATCCATGGTATACGTTCTCTAAAAGTTTTGTCATTATTTTTAGCCACCTTGTTAACTTTATTTATATATCATGAAGCACTTAAGTACATCATGAATAAGCTAGTATTGCACATATGCATTTACCAATGAATTTTTCTCTTTTAATAATTTTAGTTTTTTGTGATGGTGAAATTGGATAAGATTAATTATGGACCAGATTACTTGTCATGCATTGATTTTAGTGAAGAGACAAGCACTATCAAGGATTACTTACCTAACATAAAACATTTTCAAGTCACACGTGTCCTTGAGGAATCAAAAGATATCAAAATTTTCCTTAACATAATTTCATGACCATCCCACATCAACACTCATGATATTAATAAATTGGCTATCAGTGCTACTCCTTTATAGCTGATTAGAGGTGACCTCTATAAAATTTGAAGGGATGAAGTATTATGATGATGTGTGAATCAACATGATTGTGCTAAAATTATTCAAGAGGTTCATAAAGATGTTAGTTGAGGACATTATGATGGTGATGTTATAATGAATAAGGTTCTATTAGCATGTTAATGGTGGCCCACATTATACAAAGATGCTAAAACTTATGCATGTGGGTAAACTAAACTAGAGGGATGTTATGCCACTTTAACGGATACTTTCTACTAAACCCTTTGAGAAATTGGCTATTGATTTTGTTGGGCTCATTGCTCCCAAAAAAATTCATACTAGCACATGCTATATTATTACCACCATTAACTAACTCACTTGTTTTGTTGAAGCAATGCCCACCCAAGATTGTACTATTGTAACCACCACTAGGTTTCTTTAGGAAAATATCATCACAAGGTATGGATGTCCTTCAAGTTTGAATAGTGACCTTAGAACTCATTTTTTAATGAGATAATATGTATCCTTTTGGGAATGTTCATGGTTGCTCACCACAAGACTACACCATATCACTCTTACACGAATGTTATAAATGAAACTTTCAATTAAATATTGGGTCATACATTGAAAAATATTTGTAATATTGGTCACATTAATTGGGATGATTGAATTTTTATTGTATTGTAGGCATATAAGACCATATATAAATGATTGAACAAGAGTAATCCTTTTAACCTTGACTTTGATGCTGAAGCAGTTCTCCTAGTTGAGTTTCCTATACCTTCTTTATATATTTCACACATTGGTCAGGTTGATGATGGAAATCTCTTAAAATTCATATAAATTATTTACTATAGTTAGATGAAACATGTTTTCTTGTACATTAGAGTCAAGAAGTGGAGAAATAGAAATAGAAAGCCTATCATGATACACATCTCAAGAATAAGACTTTTTTTCCTTATATGCATTTGTTGGTCTATGAATCCAAGTTCATACACCATTCAATAAAAATTCACATCTATTGGCATGGTCCATTCATCAATCATAACATTCACCTCACAGGCACATGTAAGTTGAAGATGTTAGATGGCTAGTTCCTTTTAGGCCATTTTAAGGGTAGTTAGCTTTAACCCTACCATTCCATGTGTTAATCCATTTTTTTTAATAAGGCACATGCCACTAGATTAGTTTAGTAATTTTTACTGATTTCCAATAAATCATGGAATTTTTTGTGTACCTTTTTTAAGGTTTAAATCAACACCTAGTTCTCTAGTATTTTCTTTGTTAAGTTTTGGAGGACTATAGACACATGTTAGTGTGGAGTAAGTGTGAATGAGGTAATTATAGAGAGTGTAAAGGAAATGGTGGAAGAAAATGCATGGAAAAAAAGGGTAGGTAAGTGAAAGCACATAAGGACAAGAAGATACGTAAGATATAACACGTAACCTATATGAATGGATTAAGATGGAAAAAATAGGCTCCCACTTTGAAAATAGAAACTTTTAAATTTTCTTTTTATAGTTGTTATACACTACAAAAAAAGTGAGGGATGGGATAAATGCATTAAATGTGACAAATTAATAAGTGTAATGAAAAGTATACAAAATAGATGTCGTAGAAATACCATTAGAAGCATTTAATGAGTAAAATTATGGATGAAATCATGGATAAGTAAATAGGGGCTAGCCCTCAAAGCTATAAAATGATAATAGGCCTTATTTTTAACACTTTATGATTGTTAATTCTTGAATTTACAAAGCAAAGTGAAACATTTTAAAGCTATCATAAGAAACCTTCATCAAATTTTAGTGACAAATTCAGAGTTGTGAAGTAAGACAATATTAATGAATGGAGAGACCAGTAAATTTGTGAGTAGAGGAATGTGATTGAAAGAGTTTCAATTTTTAGGTGTTGACATCTACCATTAGAGGACAATGAATCAGGAAATCTAAGGGATTTTAAACTAGTAAACATGTATTATTTTAGGAGGATTAGATGTTTATGCCTTAAACTTTAGGCTCTTTGAAAGGTGATGCACCCAAAGACATAATCCCTTACCTATGATCCATGAAGAGAAAGATTTTGATGGCATAGAAGGATAATCAATTTTCATTAGACAAGAAGTACCTAGTGAGTTGAATTCATAATTGGAAAACATGGCACAACACATAAAGGGATCATAAATTAAGGAATCAAATATGATGTGCAGGGTAAAGAATAAAACTATAACACCTCCCCCACCCTTATTGTTGATAAAAGAATTTCAATACCCCAAGTTGGTGTTCCATACTCAAAACTAGGAATCTAATGTATCAACATGTCAAGTGTTTGATTATAATCATTGACAACCTCAGAAAGAGGCAAAATTATAGAATGATTATAGGGTTTAGATCCAAGACACTAGGAATGATATCATTTATGATCTTACATTTTTCAATCTTCTCAATTATGTTGGAGTGTTCTAGCTCTTTGATTATTTTTAGAAGCATGTGGAGGTTGTAATAATTATTATCTCACACATCCATAAGGACTACTTTTACTTCATAGGGAAAATAATGAGGATCACTTACCAAATAATTAGTAATATCAAAGGTTTATAATTCTCAAGTGCTAACATTAATAGGGGAGTTGCAAGACCAAGAATAAATTGAGAAAATGGAGGTGGTGTGAGAGTACAAGAAGCAGGGCCATGCCATATACATGTATAGTTTCTAAGATCCTTCCCTTCAAGTAGCTATATTCTTGGCCATGACCAAGATTGGAGGACTTTACATATGGAATAAATTTGATATGGAACGTATTTATATAGCCAATCAAATGGCCTAGTGAATTAGTATAATTATTCCCAATACTTTCCTGAGCATATCATTGTAGATGTAGAAAAGGCCCACTACCTACTAAATCAATAGTTTGCTTGGGGTGTAATTATTATGTTATTATCATTTTATGATATTATTATTCTAGAATAAATCAATGATGAGTAAAATTGGCCCTACCCACGTAAGAACAAGTCTATGACCAAGTAGTTTAAATCGTTCACCTACCTTAGTGCTATTACATTGTCTCACATGTTATTAATAAAGGGATAGCTTGATGGGATGAAGAAATCCTTCAAGAATGAGTGGTGCATCCCTAATAAATTTCCCATGCATATGGGAGATCAATCCTAGTTTATGGTGAAGTAGCATAATTTGTTATCACGCATCTAGATGGATCCTACAAATGACTTATTCAAGTGGCTTAGGTTAACTTATGTTTTTAGAGCTAGGTATTTCATGAATTATAAAAATAGGATATATGATACATGCCTAGTGAAAAATGATGCCGATAATATTGACGGTGATTCTCACACTCTTCACCAATTATAAGTATACCTGGAAAAGAAATCTTACATACAAAATTATGAATTGGTTAATATTAATATCAATGCACATCTGATCCTAGTCTGGGATAGATTGTATTTATTGTATTATACACTAAAGTTAAAGAAAAATACATTGGGTAGTAGTGAGGTTATGAAATAGATCATTTCCCTTACCAAGTATTGGAAGACATTGGAACGAGAATAGTCCAGGGTAGGATGTTTGATCACTCATCAACAACAACTAAAGAAATAAAGGATTGTGTCTTCACAACCAAGAGATCAAATGCCTGCAGTTAAAACATAAGAAGGCCTTTATTCCACCACATAGACATTTTTTAATTCAAAATAAGACATTTATATGCAAAAAAGTTAGGTAATTTTAATGGAGAGAAGTGAATCTTTAAACACCACCTGATAAGGGACCTTCCCCTAAGGAATAAAAAGAAGCCACACTAGAACTAGATAAGGAACCCTCTCTAATGAATCATGCATAAATTACCCTTAATAACACATAAGTGGATGTTAGGACTTCCATTAGTGCTGAGAGGGATGAAATAGGCACAGCTTTGGGCACTATTGACCTTGATGCTAGCACAATCCACCAATAAGATGAGTTAGATAATGAGGGAAAGGACCTATTGATGAATCTACATAGTATAGGCCACCATTTACTAATGCAACCCCTTCTATTTGTGCCCACTACCAACATGATGTCCCAGATAAGAAACTATATAAGTGGTAGTATTTTCCTAGGGAGGATTCTATCGATTAGGCTTGATAAGAGATTTATTTCTACATGGATGTATATAATTAAGAGTGACATCTCAAACTACCTTCAGATGGTATTATTTTGAAACCAAGAGATACATATTTACCTAATAAATTTTTGATGGATCCCCGCCAGTGTAGGTCAGCTCAACCAAGCATGGCCTTTCTTAAGTTTACTCATGATGTGATAAAGAACAATGTAATATAGGATTTTCATGTAAATTAGCATAAATAAAAGCATCAAGATTTCATTTATCTGTACCCCCATGAGTGATTGGAATGAATAACGATTGAAGAGGAGTTAGAAGAACTCAAGTACTAACTACAAGTAAAAATGACATTGAGAGTGGAGACTTTAACACTCTATCAGATAATTTTACAACAAGAGCAGGCCCTTACTGATGGAATATCTCTTTAAAGTAAAGCTATTGATAAACTAAGGACCCTGGTAGAACTATTATTGAAAGATGTAAATACTAGGTAAATTCCTAATGTCAATAGACTTGGGAAACATAGTACTTCAATGAAGCTATTAAAGTATGTAAAAGATTTTTCACTATAGTTGGTGTTACAGTTCCCATCCTTGATAGGATTTTTGTCAAACTAGTATGACCCACTAAAATTATTGAATGAAGGCTTTAGGTAGAATATCTTTAATGATAATAATTGGTTGATAATGTACTAACAATAAACCATAAAGCTGAGTTTGCTAAAGTATTTTAGGATGTGGAGGCCATTGAAAATAAAATAAGCATTCATCATTAATAGATAAACACCATTTTTAAAGGACTCTAATGAGTTTTTTTGATACATATTACTTCACTTGAGGACATTTACATGGATGCTACTACATCACTTGAGCATTTGACCTCTCAAGTAGGAGACTTCTTGGAATACCCTGAGGATACTATGTGGCTTAAATAAGAAGTAAGAGACATCAATTCTAAGCTCCAAACTATGTTGAATCATTTGGAGGAATTAAGGTGTTAATTCAAACATATGGGACCTAAATTTTTGATAATACAGGGACCTAAGGATAATACATAATTTGGAATGGAATACTGGATTAGTGTGGGGTGATGTTGGGCCCTAAATTTTGTATCTATTTTTCTTAACTACTTTTTGAAGGAAAAAACACTAAAGGAAGTGTAGGCACAAAAGAGAGACATCATACAAGACCATGGTGTATAAGAGGTAAGTCTGAAGGAATTGAGAATGTAGGACTCAGACAATAGTGAAAGACTTGGTCATGAAAATCAGAGAGAGTTAGGAAATTTTTCACTTGAATGTAAGAGAAGAATAGCCAAGCATGAATCTAGCATCGATCTGTGAGAAGATACATGCAGGAAAATGAAGATCCATTATAGAGAGCATAAAGAGGCATTAAGGAATTTAATGTAATAAATTTCCATGACTCATTACTTTTAATTGTTGTTGGTGAGTCATATTTGTGTAATTAATTCTATAATTGAAAGGTCAGGGTAGACCCATGAATAAATACCCCCTAGTTTTACTTAGTGTGTTGGTTGATAGTTATAATCTTGGGCCATTATAATTCTCAATGTGACTTATGTATGCAATGAGAGAAAACTTGTGTTGATGAACTACCTTATGTAATCTAGTTATGAATAAAGTGGAATCATTACTCATTTATTCTCAATTTACACCCAAAAATTTCTATGATTAGTTAAGTAGGAAATGAAATATCGAGAGTTAGACATGGAATTAAGTATGAATATAGAACTAAGTTCATGTTCAAGCACCCCAGCTTAGGAAATTGAATGAATATATTGTCATGCAATGAAACTAATCAAAACTATTATTAGGTTGTGTGCTTTGAGTGAGAGTGTGAAAACCTTTTTCTTGTGTGATGTGTCGGCATACTAGCTCATTGGAACTCTTTTTATCTTAGGCACACGACTAGAAAAGGATACCAACACTACACCACATATGCGTGAATCTTGATTAGTTTAGATTTATCTCAATATCTCATAACTTCTATTGAGTTAAAAGTGAATGATCAAAGATGGACACAAACCTTGGACTATAAGGGCTTTCTTTTTATATGTCATAGGTGATTTACACATGGTTATATGGCCTCTTATTATTATTAGAATAAGCATAAAGTGGACTTTTCTTGGTATAAGGATGAAACTATTGAACACCTCTCTATTTCTCCTACAATCCCTATCCCTGTCTTTCAAGTTCATGTGAGGTTGACCTTCAAAAAGTGGATCATCAGGGTCCTAAAACAAGTATGTTAAGTGCATATTTTAATTTTTTATAATGGATTAATGTGACTAAGAAGGTTGAAGCATGTATTATCTCCAAAAAAGCAAACAAATTTGAGGATGTGGAAGGTCTTCAAGAGAAAATTCCCACTCCTATTATGGATTATGGTATTTTGAGTGTTGTGGAGGAATGGATAATAGTCCAGAAGAAAAAAAATGGAAGATTGGTCTCACAATCACCTCCTAGGACCCTTTTCTCTCATGTCAAATAGGAATTAAAATACCTTGATGGGATTTGTGAGGTTCACACTGGATGTGTTAATCTCTCCTTGGTACGTTGGAGGTTAGTTTTAGCTAGGTTCTTATTTTTTCATTCCCTCATGGATTTTTATCTGAGGCAAATGACTTGGTTTTTGGTTATTCTTTTTTGTGGGTGAGGGACCCCTATACCCTCAATTATCTATTAAAAAAGATACTAAATGAATCAAAACATTAAATGCCTAACCATACATTGATGAGTGGAAATTAAAAAAAGTTAGTATACATTATTTCATATTGAATAGACATGATATTAAAAGACAATTAATCAATAAAAATATTAAATGACTATTCTTAAATCACTAAGAGTAAATAGAAAAAAAGTGTTGTATATCAATTCGACATTGAATACACTTGGCACACACATGATTTTATCGAGAACAATGTTATTATAAAATTGACATACAATTATTCTCTTAGATTTATACTGAAGGAAATGGGACATGTACCTACCATCTAGTGAGATATCGAGGATATATTTTTTTTTAAGATGTTATGAATGTGCACAAGAAAAATAATGATCACTAAAATAAAGAATGTGATTCTTTTTTTTTTTTTTTTTAAGTTCATTATTTGAGATATATTCCAACATAGACAAATATACATAATAATAATAAATAAATTGAAATTAAAATTTGAAACAATTATGTCATGGATTTTTTACCTTCAAAATCTTTTAATTTAGTTAAGAAATACAATCAATAGAAAAAAATATGAAGTGAATAGCCATAAATCATTGAAAGACATCAAAAAATTTCTATTGAAATTAATTGCACATTGGATACACATTTTACAAGCATGGTTCCCGAGAGATAAATGATAGTATAAAAATTTATATGTAATGATTCTCTTGTGATATGGGTGAATGTAACATGAACACACATTTTCCATTCATCGAATAATTGAAACTCTATTGTTTCATTTTATGAAATCGTATCTATAAAAGAATAAGACATAAGAAAACAAACATATTATTCTCAATTCATAGAAGAAAATAAAAACATGTCTAAACTACAACTCTAATTTTAATTCTCCTTTAAATTTTTAATGAATTTTAAAATGTTAAATTAATTATCTCATGTCTTTTATGATATCTTTTTAAAGCAATAAATTAATTAAAATATGAAACAACCTAGTTATAAATCAGCATCAAAGAAACCAGGAAATAATGTGATGGAAATTAAATTAGGCTTAGAATACATATTAAGATGATAAATAAATAAAAATATTAAATCGATTGCTTTAAATCCATAAGACAAATATTAAAAAAAAACAAGGGCGTGCAATGAAGCATGCACAATTTCTCGGAGAAGGATTTGTTAGCAAACATTATATTTAATGGCCATCTTGTATTTTAGGTGCACAGGTTGGGAACATGTGGCTAACACTTGTGGGCATATGAGACTCTAATTTTTACTTGAGACATAATTTTTTTAAAAAAAAAACAATGGGAATGACTTAAGTTATAGTCTAAATATAATACTAGTAAGTGGCTAGGATTATAAACAAATAAAATATATGTGTTTGAAATTTAATGTCAATCAAGAATTTAATCAAAATAATAAACCATTTTTAAGAGTATAAAAAATATAAAAAAATAAAAAGAAATCATTTTATTATTGATTAAAATGTATGTTATATAATAATAAATAAATTGAAATAAACGATTTATAATAAATTATTTAACAGAAAGTAAAAAAATTAAATGATGTATATTAATTGGATATTGAATACATATGTAGTAAGTATGATTTCTCATAAAATAATGTTAGTAAAAAAACTTGATATTTTATAGTTATTTTGGGTGCATTTGATGGGGACACGCAATTATCACGTGATGGATGCTTCAAGCTCTCTTATTTACTTAAGATAGTGAAAACAAAATATAATAGTAGAAAGTGAATACATTTATATATTTATAATATATAAATATTAATGAATAAAAAAATTAGTGTATATATATAATAGTTTATTTTAAAATTAAAAATAAATAAGTTAAGAGAGATGTTATCATCATTTTAATATTAAGAATATTAATATAAAAAAATTATATGTTATTAATAAAAATTGATAGTTTATAGGGAGAAGTTTGTAGATTGTCCAATGTTTTATATGTTTTTAATTTAATGGTAGGAATTTATTTTAACATTTTAATAATTTACACAAAATTTAATTGAATATATTCCAAACCTTGATTTTAGAATCATAATGTTACATATATTTGGAAATATATATCCTAACGTTAAGACACTTAAGTCTTAATTGTGATTTGTAACTATAATCACAATAAAACTATCCATAATAATTTAATAAAATTAATTGTAGATGAATTTTCACATTTATTTAACATAGTTTAAAATTTCCTACAATATAACTTATCAATCTTATGGATATAAATAATTAATTTCGAAGAATATCACAATATACATTAAAATCTAAAATATAAATCATATTCTACTCTATTTTAAATGTTTATTTAGACACATGACCCATGCAAATCTGAAATAAAATAGAAACACAATATACAAACATAAAAATAAAAAAATAACTTAAATATTAATATTGACAATGATCATATCTTTCAAAGTTAGAATCTGGTTATGAAAAAAATCACCATCAATAATAAGAGAAGGGGATACAGAGAACATTATTTCTAAAGTTTAATGAAGTGTTTGTTTGGAAAAACTAAACATTATATAGGATTCATTCTAAAGTCCCTGATATTTATTAATATTTACTAAATCTAGTAAGTACTTAAATTTAGATAAACACTATTAAAATCTAAATGAAAAATAATTGTGAACAAATTTTTATAATGTAATTTTATTTTGACCAAAAAAATATGACAAAATAAATTGTATGAAACAAATTCAATACACAACAATTAAAATAAATGAGAATTATCTCTTAATTAATGATGACATATTGGCTGATCTAAATATTACAAAGACTGGGGATTTTTAACGCCGCCATAGACAAAAAAATCTTTACAGTTTCATGAACGTCACTCAAATAGAGCTACGAAAAAAAAATGATTCCGTGGATCTGTCAGCACATGGATTTGTATTCTTTGACCGCGCAATTATTTCCATGGAGAAAACATAGATTACTTAAAATTCAGAAATTGCAGAAATTGTATAAAAAATTATTTGTTTAATTACTTATTGAATGAGTAAAATATTATATAAAAAAATTTAAAAAGTTAAATAAATCAAAATCTATTTAAAGGTAGTTGATTTATGTTATTTTTAGTAAGTTTTGTGTTGTTGTAAATTTTTATATTTGGTATTTTTAGTAAATTTTACATGCAAGATTGTATCTGCCTTCAAATTTCTACATATCTACTAATCACAAAAATTAATTTAGTGGATGAAATTCAACTCAAATTCATGTCCATTGCAAAAATATCATATTTCAAACAACTTTAAAAAATAAAAATAAAAAATAAAAAAAAATCATATTATAATTTAGTTTTGGACCCTTAGATGGTCATGTATGATTTTGAAAAGATCTATAAATGTCCCAATTTGGGTAGGGCAGGTTATAACTTAATTAATTTTTTTGATACCTTTGTTTCAATGTGAACTAGACTCAAACGGAGTTACATATCAAAAGTTATAGCTTTCAGAATTTCGGTCTCTGCATCCTCCTCTAGTTGAAAACAACTTAGCTCCTATGAGTTGCCTAGATTGAAAACAAGTCATCTATTCTTGTCAATATGTTTCGGTTCTCATTCTAAAATCCAAGTGTTATCTTCATGTTGTAGTCCTTCCCACTATACTAAATGTCTATTATAGGTTCTTTGTCTTGTGTGCATTGTCTTCTTATCCAGAACTGTTGCTATATTTTCTTTCTTATTATTTTATACATATTTTCAATCTACGGTTTCATCTTTTTTTCATTCTCCATATTTTCTATGGAATTCATATAATTTTGAAACATTAAATACTCAAGAGATCAATCTTTTAAAGTAAACTCACCTCATAAGTGAGATCTTTGAAGTTTTCATAGTTCATAAGAATGAGCAGCTTCAAATTTATATATAAAACAATGTGTTTTATTTTTATTGCATGATGAATTATAGGTTGTGATTTAAAATGCTTTGAGAAAAAAAAAGCACATAGGTTTACCTAGAAATCTAAAGTTGCTCACCTCATGAGCATTGTCATTAGTTTTCTTCACAATTCTGGATGGATCTATTTCCTTGTACTTCAACTTGTTGTATGTCCCTTTCTCAAATCTTTCTTTCCTCAAATATACCACCACCAAATCTCCTTCCAATAGGTGTTCGACCTTCTTACATCTGATGTTAATTTATAATTTTTAGTACTTTCATACAACTTTCTTCTTACTTATTCTTGTAACTATTGTATGCACTCTATAGATGCTTATGTATCATCACTAACTTGTCCTGCAATGGGTAATTTCACCAAATAAAAAATGTCCATAGGATTTCTACCATAAACAATATGAAATGACGATTTTTCTATTTACTTATTCAATTAATTTTAACATGCAAACTCAACTTATGATAAAACCAAGTCTTATTGTTTGGGATTATCTCCAACTATGCATTTCAACAAATTTCACGGCCTCATGTTTACAACTTCTATGTACCCATCTATTTATCATTTATATGCACTACTAAATTGTAGTTTGGTACCTGTCATGTCCCCCTTGTGGACATAGAGTAGGAAGAGACCCTTAGCCAAATTCTTAGATGTTTTCCATCGGTTAAGGGAAGGTAAAATCAAATGGGAAACTTTGATTCTATTTTAAGTTATAAAAGATAATTTTTTATATATTTTTTCTAATTATGACTTAAAATTGACTTATTGAGCATGAGTTAACATAATTGATAATGAGAAAAATGAAAAATCTCTTCGAAACTACACTAACTCTCCCCTCCAAGTTGAATTCCACTTTTAAGAGGAAGGATATAAAAGAAATAAAAGTCATTGGAAAAGTATGGAGAATTTGATTTTAAATAATAATGATCAAAATTTTTAGCATGAAATGCAAAGAACCTTTGAAGATAGAAACCTTCACCGAATAACTAGTAAAGATAAAAACCCTTAGTAAGAAGTTGAGAAGGCCTAATTTTGGGGTTGTATTGGATAAATTTTTTTGTTTAGAAGTGTTTTTGCACATCATTTTCTTCAACAACAAGGTACAATATTTTCCAAGGGTAGTAAGCAGTTAAGGATCTAAGCGAGTAAAATAAATCCCCCAAGAAGGGTCAATGAACATTGAGGAAGGGTAGCATATCACCTATTGAGGCCAATGACCCCCATTTAGAGTGTGGTGATTGTATTTGAGACTTTCCCAACACTAATTTAGATGCATGAAAACACTAAATAGGAGTTTGGTATTTTATCACAATTTTTTGTCACCAAATTTTTCTTAAAATCTATTTTTGTGTGGAATTTTTCATTACAATATATCCTATTTTTCTATAATTATTGAGGAACAAAACAATATTTTTGTGTCCTATTTTAGAAACTCAAAAATTTGTATTTTTAATTTCTAGGGTTTGAAGAAGAAGTCAAAAAATAATTGTTTGGCCATGGTTTTACCATAAATATCTAGAATTGTATAATTTGTCCCTAAGGGGACATTTCAGTGGTATCATAACTAAGAGTTTGGTAGCCTATGAGAGGATTTCTTAATCCAAGGTAAGAGACCATGGGGGACTATGATCAGAGAACCCATTCTTTAGAGAAGCTAAATTATCTACAAGAGATCCTCATGCAGAATAAGAAAGATGTGTAACAGTGGTTGATGGAGTCCCAAATAGAGATCATGGTTTGATGGAATATTTGGATAAGATCATGGAGGATTTCCATTTAAACAAGTCAACTAAAAATGAAACAATAAATAATGGTGTAGAAGACTCTTTCGATAATGAAAGGACTTCCATTAAACCCCCTTAAAAAACCTTTAGGGTAAAGTTCCTTCAAAGAGGAGAGCCCCATGGTGAGATGGGTCAACCTCATGAAGAGGAAGACATGGATGTATATGGGGAAGAATATGTATCCCTCAATTTTTCAACACGTGAGATGTTGTCTTTCAGGGATTTTTGCCAATTGAAACTAAATAATGACACCAAAAGAAGGAATAAAATATTTCATCAAGAGTAGCCATGAAAATACATACAACAAAGATGGGAAAAATAAATCTCCTTTATTATGATGGATTTGATAAATGTTTAGCCAGATCATGGTTAAAAAAACTGGATACATACTTATCCTTGAATCCCATGTATGAGGAAGAAGTCCTCAAATTTATTACCTTGAATTTGGAGGGAGTGGGACATCAGTGTTAGTACCATGGGTTAATCAACCAAGGGCACAAATCTATTAATGCACTTGATGAATTCATCAAAATACTAAAATAGAAGTTTGATATAGAGGATCCGGAGATACACTTTAGGAAATCAACACAACTCAAACAGGAGGGATTGGTGGATGATTATATTTCTAAATTTTAGAGACTTTTAGTAATGGCATTTGACGTGTGTGAAAGAATACTTGTATTTTTTTGTTGAAGGGTTGTTTAAACCATTCAAAGGGTTGGTCAAGGGGTTTAATCTATCATCTCTTCAAGATGGAATCAAGAGGGCAGAAAATTTGGAATCTTTATCTTCTGAGGGAATATTTATGCCTATAGAGAAACTTAGAGAAACACCTTCTAGATAGTCAAAAACTTATATTTTTGGGTATTTTGGATAGCAAATGGAAAGCACATTTGGGTAGCCTATGTGTGGAATTTGAAAATAGGCAAAATCAATCCCCTTTGCATAATAAGAGAGGTCTAATCAACTGGCTTATAAGAAGAAAAAAGAACTACCAAGATGGAACAAAGATGGAGGAGATACCTAAAATGAGCTTAAAAGGAAGAATGTATGTTTCACATTAAAGGAACCATGGACACCGGATCATTGTTGCATGGAAAGGGGCAAGTGAACTACATAGAGGTACATTTAGATGGAGAAGAGGAAGAAGAGGTAGGGGCATACACCTATGAAAAAGAACCCTTTGAAATCATTGGAGGGGAATACATGAGTGGTAGTTGTTATGACCAAATATTCCACCCTAGGAGAGGTTATCCATGCCTCTCCAAATTTGGCTAACATGGGATTAACTCTAGGCTTGTGGGTTACCTATAATAGAGGTAAACCTCTAGGATAAAGGGCTATCTCCCTTGATTTATCTTTTAGGCTCACACACTACACTAGATGAATCACTATTGGGGGTGAAAAGGGAATAAATAATTTAAAATTAACCTATATTAATGGAGGCGATACACTAAATATAATTCCATAGACACACATACATCTACATTAAGAAATAATATTACCAACTGGCCTCAATTATATGTCCTTCTAGCATAAGTATTTCTCATAGAGGTAGATTGTTATGCATATCTAGAGGTGGGTGAAAATAAGGTCTCATACTAGACACTACTATTCTCTCATACTTCAAGACACACTTAAAAAATACATACTCTTTATGATTGCGAATGCAGAAAAAGAAAAAAATTTGGTGAGTTTGTTATGTTTTTTAAAATTAAAATTTATTTTAAAATATTTAACTAATTAATTATTTTCTGATCATTTGTAGTCAAAATATATAAATTTGAATAACCAAGTTGTTTTCCTTGACATGCATATAAAGAAATCACATAAAAGTATTTTTGTGACATTTTCTTTCAAGGAAAAACTTGTATTATTGAATAAGCAAAATAATACATTGAGGAAAATAATTCAAGAAAATGACTTGGATCCTGATGTTTTGTTTAAAAATAAAGTTGAAGCAAACCCATCATTTCTTTCAGTGTGAGATGCTATTATCGAATAATAAGGTAATCTTGCTGATAATCATTATGTAGTGAAAGATCTCCAAGATTCTAGGATCCTGATCCACACAGAGACCACAACCACTACTAGTACCAATGAGCAAGTAGTCAAAGTAAAATTTATCCATAGTGATTGAGAATACTATCAGTTTAACCTTTTTTTATAATTTCCATACTGTCTTTTATTTAATGAAAAGTGAGGTTGGAGATCAAACCCTTGAGTTGTATTATGCTCATGTTTTTTAATTATTGGAAACTTATGTTTTATAATATTAAAATATATTTTGTAAATTTGGATTCATTGCTCATATTTTTGTGATAATATGCTGAACTATTTACTAATTTAATTTACAATAAATTTGGTATGTAAGCTACTAAAATATTATTAACAATTTCATTTGAATAAACAATGTATTTGATTGAGAATACTATTAGTTCAAATTCATTTTATAATTTTCATATTGTCTTTTATTTAATGAAAAGTGAGTTTGGAGCTCAAATCCTTAAGTTTTATTATGTTCATGTTTTGTAACTATTGGAAACTTATGTTTTATAATGGATTCATTTCTCATATTTTTTTGATAATAAGCTATAATGTTTACTGCGTTAATTTATAGTAAATTTGGTATGAAAGCTACTAAAGTATTTTTTACAATTTTATTTGAATAAATAATGTATAATTTATTCAAAATAGGTCAAACAAGCAAAAAAATAGAATGCTAAACATGTACTATTTTATTACAACTTGAAATATTAAAAAATGCTAAAGAATAATATTGCAAAATACTAAAGATATTTCAATCAGTTGTATTAAATAACCCTTTGGTAAATTGTACTTCATCGCTAACATTTTTTTTGGCATGTCTCATTTACATTTATAGTTTCACTTGTAGATTTAGTTGTGGCACCTCTTCTTTCAGTTGGATTGTTCCAAATTGAAATTGCTCTATCATATGGAAACATATCCACTTCATGACCTGAGACATAAAACCTTAAACATGTCTCAATATGTTTATCCAATCTATTCCAAAGCCTTGATTTGACAAAAGATAATGCACTAAATATCCTTTCATCTTCCATGGACCCTAAAATCATTATTTGACACAATTTTGATAACTGAAAATATTCACTAATTTCTTCCTATAGAACACTGATCTGATATAGTTTCTTCCATACCCTGGTAATAGAACTTGTTTATTTTGGTTTAGTTAACAACCAACATTTTTCAACCATTGTAAATCCAAAAAGCTTTGACTAATTTTTTAGTAATTTTTTTACAAATTACCCTTAACTTCCTTTCCATTGATTTCCATAGACTTGTTGAATTTTTAAATTAGAGTACCCATGTATTTGATCAATAATTTACTTTTTTTTTAATTCACCATCACTACTCCAAAATGTAGGATTCATCATGACCATGGCTTCAAGCAAGTCATCTCTTTTAAAATGCTCTCAAATTTCAACAGATGAGCTTTATGAAATGTCTCTCAATTTCATTCGCATATCACATATGACATTATCATATAGAAACCTTGTTACAGGTACTTCTTTAAATTTTGATCCAATTAAATTTGATCATCTTTAGAAAGTGTGTAATGGTATCTCCTTTCCATTAATAAAAATACAAAGATGATTATGAATATTGAGTTTCAAATATTTTTTTAGGTCCTTTATATTTGTTAAAGTTTCCCAACTCTCAAATATTGGTCCCTTAAAACTTTCATTTGAGTCGTATAATATATCAAGTGATAATCAAACATGTTTCCTCAACTTTATAAATTCCACAATATTTATTGATCTCTCTTGTTCATGTTTCATCAAACAATGCATTTCCCTCACATGGGCATAATACCAAATAATTTTAGCAAAGTTTTAAAATCTATCAACAGTTCGATAAATCTCTTGCCTTGTCAACCTCCATCTTATACTTAAACTTAAAACTAGCCAAGGATTTATATTGTTCGAATATTTTGCATGCAGGTTCATACATTGAAATCTATCTAGTATCTACATCTTTTAAAAGTTTTTTCCATTAGTCACTCAAATTTTAAATTTATGAAAATCTAATAACCTTTTTGGATTGCATGACATGTATGTGTGAAAATCATGTATTAGCTCCTCCACTTTTGTGGCAATTTTGAATGTGCTTACAATTTTGTAAGTAAGATTTATTCTATGTGCCATGTAATGGATTGGTATCATATATGGGATAACTGATATTTTTAGGTAAAAAAAACAAACCTATTTTATTCCCCTACATTACCAATGCACCATCCACACCAACACAAACCAACTTAGTACCTATATCATGGTAACACATCCCAAAAATATACATCAAATTAGAAATAACCAGTTTGTAAAGTTTTTCTGCATTAAAATTTTCAACCATTTTATGTATAGATAAAAGGTGAGTTTGATCCAAACCTTGAAAGCTTTGGTTGAAAGATAAATCAAGAAACAAGAAAAACACAATTCAAATAATGTTATCTCTGAGAAGAGATGTCTTATTTCCATTTCAGGTTACATCTTAATTTATAAATGTTTTGAAGGTATGAGGAGGATGTGTAAGGTCACCAATCTTGAGGGAGATTATGTGGTTTGACTTCCATGATTTACAACAATACAAAATTTGAGGAATTACTATTTTTAGAAACTTACTATTTTTAGACTGCACTACTAAAATTTAAATTTAGGGCACTTCCATTGGGTTTTCAAGGGTCAAACTTCATTGATAAAATGTCCATGCCATCTCACGATGTTCTCCTTATTATTATCTTTTCAATGGTTCAAAAGGCAAGTCAATTGGAGCTACGATGCAAAAGTTATGGCTCCTGGAAATTCCATCATCAATTGAAGTGGACCCATCACCTGAATTATCACCTAAATTATTGCCCAGATCATTCCTCCCTCCTTGAGAATCAATGGTCCCCATTGCATCAATATTTTTCATCAAGTGTGGTGGTTATACTTTGATTCGATTCCTAATGCATACTTGGAATGGATTGTGATTTATGGAACTATGCAGGGCTTGATTATTCACCATTTCTATCTGACCATCAGTCTATGGATGGAGGACCATGAACTTCTTTAGCTTGGTATCTATTTGATTTTGTTGTTGTATTGTTTGTGTAGTCAAGGCTGAAACGCCAAATTTTTTGGATTCATGTGGCTTGACCACCATGAGAACAAATTTATTGGTACTAATTAGAGAGATAGATGTAGAAGGTGGTATATCTGGTACTCTATAGTGTTGTGTTCCAAGAGTGAAACTGATCCTTCAAGTCATTGATTCATAGATTCCATGTTGATCATACATGAATGACTGACCAAATATTACATCAAAAACATCTAGATTGACCATATCATATAAGACCTCATCTTGGAAAGGTTTTATTGCATATGAGAGAAGACATTGGTGGGTGAGACTGAGGTTTCTCCCTAGATTCAAACATTCAATATTGTATGGCTTTGGGTGAGGCTTTATGGATAAATTTAAGCTTTTCAAAACATTAGTAGAGATTAAATTATTTTGACTTCCACTATCAAGAATAAAATTTAGAGGCTTACCTTTCACCCATAACTTAGAGTGAACAACCTTTCTTTGTCATCTAGCCTCTCTTAGTGGGTTTGTCATGAAGCAATAATGGATTTCGGCTTAGCATCTAAAATCTCTTCTATAACCTCTTCAGTTGTAGGGTCTGTATGAGGCATAGTAGTGGGTGTTGAGGATTGTGACTTAGAAATCAGGGACTTGATGGCTCGACATTCTTCTTTGGAGTGAGTTCTAGATTTGTGATAATCACACCACTTCCCAGTCTTTCCTTCCTTTTGCTTCAAATTTTGGCCTCATTTTTGACCTTCTTTGTCAATTTTCCATTTTGAAATCTGATTCTTCATATTCATTCTTCCATGCTTCTACTCAATCTTTACTGCAAACTTGTACACCTCACTTAGAGTTTCCAAATTGAAGAGTTCCATTTCTTCCCATATGTACCATTGTAGTCCACCACAATATTTGAGAACTTTGTTTTTCTCACTTTCTTAGATGCCCAATCTCATAGATAGAGAATGAAAAATGTTAGTGTAATCTTGAATAGATTGTTCCTTACCTTGGCGAAGTTGTTGCAACTTTATATACAATTCGTCATATGCTCCAACGGGGTATTATTCTTCCTTTACAGCTTCCATGAAACAATCCCAAGTAGGTTCCACCTCAAGGCCAATATCATCTACACTAAATCTCTTTTTGTACACTTTCCACCAATTTTTGATAGGTAATGATGCTTTCAAAAGAGAAAAGGTGATCTTCTCTTTATCGGTAAATTTATTTATAGAAAAATAAGATAAAAATTGATCCAACCAATTTTTTACTGCATCAGCATTGATTTTGCCTTCAAATTTAGGGATATCGAAATTCACGTAAACCTTGAAGGGTGTTGGGGCACTAAAAGGATGTGGAGTTATAGATGAGGAGCCAAAATTTTTCATTGAGATTTGTTGGATAATTTGAGTGAATTTTTGTAGCATCTATGCTTGTTGCTATTAGAGGGCTTCATTTACCATTTATTTTAAAGGATCGGATGTCTCAGTGTTGTCCACCATTTGAAGTCATTTATAGTGAATAGGTGGATAGTCTATTGGTTTTATTTTCCACCCAAGCTTCATATAATCTGACCTCATCCTTAGAATCATACACTCTAAAGACAAACTAGTCTAATACCATTGATCCAAAACTTGAAAGCTTTGGTTGAATGATAACTGAAAAAACAAGAACAACACAATTCAAATAATGATATTTTTGAGAAGAGATGTTTTATTAATCAAATTTCAGACCCAAACATATGCCTATCTTTGAGAAGAGATGTCTAATTTCCATTTTAGGTTACATATTCATTTATACATGTTTTTAAGGTATGATGAGGATGTGTAAGGTCACCAATATTGAGGGAGATTAAGTGGTTTGACTTCCACAATTTATAACAATACATAAATCAAGGAATTACTATTTTTAGAAACTTACTATTTTTAAACTGCACTACTAAAATTAAAATTTAGGGCACTTCCATTAGGTTTTTAGGAGTCAAAATTCATTGATCAAATCTCCATGCCACCTTACCATGTTCTCCTCATTCTTAACTTTCCAATGGTTTAAACGATGATTCAATTAGAGCTATGGTGCAAAAGTTATGGCTCCCAAAATTTTTGTCATCAAATGAGGTGGACTTATCACCTGAATTATTCCCTAGATCATTCCTCCCTCCTTGAGAAGCAATGGTCCCCATTGCATCAAGATTTTTCATCAAGTTCAGTGGTTGTACTTTGATAGGATTTCTGATGCATACTTGGAATGGATTGTGATTTATGGAAAGGTGCAGGGTTTAATTGTTCACCATTTCTATCTGACCATCAGTCTATGGATGGAAGGGCATGAACTTCTTCAACTTGGTATCTATTTTCTTCTATTGTTATGTTGTTTGTGTAGTCATGGCTACAACATCGGCCCTTTTAGATTCTTGTGGCTTAACCACCATGCAAACAAATTTCTTGGCACTAATCAAAGAGATACAAGTAGGAGGTGGTACCTCTAGTACCCTATAGTGCCATGTTCTAAGAGTGAGATTGATCCTTAAATTTCTTGATTCATAGATGCCATGTTGATCATACATGAATGGCTGACCAATGATTACATCACAAACATCTAGATTGACCACATCACATATGACCTCATCTTGGAAAGGTTTTATTGCATATGAGAGAAGATATTGGTGGGTGACATAGAGGTTTATCTCTGGACTCAACCATCCAATACTGTATGGCTTTGGGTGAGGCTTTATAGATAGATTTAATATTTTCACAATATTAGCAGAGATTAAATTCCTTTGACTTACACTATCAAGAATAAAATTCAGAGGCTTACCTTTCACCCATAACTTAGAGTGAAGCAACCTTTCCTTATCATCTAGCCTCTCTTCATGGGTCTATGATAAAGCAAAAATGGCTTCAATCTCAGCATATATTATCTCTTCTTTAACCTCTTCAGTTGTAGGGTCTGTATGAGGCAGAGGAGTGGGTGTTAAGAATTATGACTCAAAAAGCAGGGACTTGATGGCTTGACATTCTTCTTTGGAGTGAGTTCCAAATTTGTGAGTTCCCTATCTTTCCTTCCTTTTGCTTCTAATTTTAGCCTCATGTTTGACCTTCTTTGTCACTTTTCCATTTTGAAGGCTGATTCTTCATATTCATTATTCCATGCGTCTACTCAATCTTTATGGTGACCTTGTATGCCTCACTGAGGGTTTCCAAATTGAAGAGTTCCATTTCTCCTTTTATGTACCATTGCAGTCCACCATGATATTTGAGAACCTTGTGTTTGTCACTTTCTTGGATGCCCAATCTCACTAATAGAGAATGAAAATGTTGGTGTAATCTTGAACAGATTGTTCCTTACCTTGGCAAAGTTATTTCCACTCCATACACAGATCATCATATGCTCTAATGGGGTAGTATTCTTCCTTTATAGCTTCTATTAAATCATCCTAGGTAGGTTATACCTCAAGGCCAATATCATCTGCACTGAATCTCTTTTTTTACACTTCCCCCAATTTTTGATAGGCAATGATGCTTTCAAAAGAGAAAAGGTGGTCTTCTCTTTATCGATAAATTTATTTACAAGAAATAAGATGATAATTGATCCAACTAATTTTCTACTACATCAACATTGATTTTGCCTTCAAATGTAGGGATATCAAAATTCACCTGAACCTTGAAGGGTGTTTGAAAGGATGTGGAGTTACAGATGAGGAGCCAAAATTTCCCATTGAGAATTGTTGGATAATTTGAGTGAATTGTTGTAGCATCTACACTTCCTACTATTAGAGGGCTTCATTCACCATTTAATTGAAAGGATCAGATGTCTCGGTGTTGTCCTCCATTTGAAGTCATTTGGAGTGAATAGGTGTATAGTCTAATGGTTCTATTTTCCACCCAAGCTTCCTATAATTTGACCTCATCCTCGAGATCATACACTCTAAAGACAAACCATTCTGTTATGACTGATCCAAAACTTGAAAGCTTTGGTTGAAAGATAACTCAAGAAACAAGAACAACACAATTCAAATAATGCTATCTCTAAGAAGAGATGTTTTATTAATCAAATTTGTAGACCCAAACATATGCCTATCTCTGAGAAGAGATGTATACTTTCCATTTTTGGTTACATCTTCATTTACACATATTTTGAAGTTATGAGGAGGATTTGGAAGGTCACCAATCTCAAGGGAGATTGAGTGGTTTAACTTCCACTATTTACAACAATACAAAATTTGAGGAATTACTATTTTTAGACTGCACTACTAAAATTAAAATTTAATGAACTTACATTATATTTTCAAGGGTTAAAATTTATTGATAAAATATCCATTACATCTCACTAAATTCTCCTCATTCTTATCTTTCCAACGGTTCAAACAGTGAGTCAATTGGAGCTACGGTGCAAAAGTTATGGCTCCTAGAAGTTCTGTCATAAATTGAGGTGGACCCGTCATTTGAATTGTCACCTAAATTATTTTTCAGATCATTCCTCCATCCTTGAGAATAAATTGTCCTCATTTCATCAATATTTGTCATCAAGTGTGGTGGTTGTAATTTGATTTTATTCCTGATGTATACTTGGAATGGACTGTAATTTATGGAATTGTGCAAGGCTCGATTGTTCACCATTTTTGTCTGACCATCAGTGTATGGATGGAAGGTCATGAAATTCTTTAGCTTGGTATCTACTTGCTTCTGTTGTTGTGTTTTTTTATTCATGGCTGCAATAGCATCCCTTTTGGATTCTTGTGGTTTGACCACCATGAGAACAAATTTCTTGGCTCTAATCAGAGAGATAAATGTAGAAAGTGGTACCTCTGGCACCTAATAGTGCCATGTTCAAAGAGTGAAAGTGATCCTTCAATTTCTTGATTCATAGATGCCATGTCAATCATACATGAATGACTGACCAAATATTACATCACAAACATCTAAATTGACCACATCACATAAGACCTCATCTTGGAAAGGTTTTATTGTATATGAGAGAAGACATTGGTGGGTGATATGGAGGTTTCTCCCTAGAATCAACCATCTAATACTATATGGCTTTGGGTGAGGGTTTATGGAAAAATTTAAGCTTTTCAAAATATTAGCAGAGATTAAATTCTTTTGACTTCCACTATCAATAATAAAATTTAGAGGCTTACCTTTCACCCATAACTCAGAGTGAGACAACCTTTCCTTGCCATCTAGGCTCTCTTTATAGGTCTATGATGAAGCAAAAATAACTTTAGGCTCAACATCTATAATCTCTTCTTCAACCTCTTCAATTTTAGGGTCTATATGAGGTAGAGCAATGTGTGTTGAGGATTATGGTTCAGAAAGTAGAGACTTGATGGCTCGGCATTATTATTTGGAGTGAGTTCCAGATTTGTGATAATCACACCAATTCCTAGTGTTTCCTTCCTTTTGCTTCAAATTTTGGTTTCGTGTTTGATCTTCTTTGTCACTTTTTAATTTTGAAGGTTGATTCTTCATATTCATTCTTCCATGCTTCTGTTCAATCTTTACTACAAACTTGTATGCCTCACTGATGGTTTCTAAAATAAAGAGTTCCATTTTTCCCCATATGTACCATTGTATTCCACCATGATATTTGATAACCTTGTTTTTTTCACTTTCATGGATGCCCAATCTCATAGATAGAGAACGAAAAATGTCAGTGTAATCTTGAATAGATTATTCCTTACCTTGGTGAAGTTGTTTCCACTCTATATACAGATCATCATATACTCCAATGGGGTAGTATTCTTAGTTTAGAACTTATATGAAATCATCCTAGGTAGGTTCCACCTCAAGGCCAATATCATCTGCAACAAATCTCTTTGTGTACACTTCCCACAATTTTTTGACAGGCAATGATGCTTTCAAAAGAAAAAAGGTAAACTTTTTCTTTATCAATAAATTTATTTATAGAAAAAAAATGAAAATTGATCCAACCAATTTTATACTACATCAGCATTGATTTTGTCTTCAAATGTAGGGATATCAAAATTCACTTGAACCTTGAAGGGTGTTGGGGCACTAAAAGGATGAGGAGTCAAAATTTTCTATTGAGATTTGTTGGAAATTTTGAGTGAATTGTTGTAGCATATATGCTTACTACTATTGGAGATATTCATTCATCTTTTCCTTGAAAGGATTGGATGTCTTGGTGTTGTCCGCTGTTTGAAATCATTTGGAGTGAATAGGTGGATAGTCTGCTGGTTCTATTTTCCACCTAAGCTTCCTGTAATTTGACCTCATCCTCAAGATCATACACTTTAAAGACAAACTGCTATGATACCAGTGATCCAAAACTCAAAAGCTTTGGTTGAAAGATAACTCAATAAATAAGAACAAAAAAATTCAAATAATGCTATCTCTGAGAAGAGATGTTTTATTAATCAAATATGTAGACCCAAACATATGCGTATCTCTGAGAAGAGATGTCTAATTTCCATTTTAGGTTACATCTTCATTTATACATGTTGTTAAGGTATGAGAAGGATATTTAAGGTCACCAATTTCAAGGGAGATTAATTGGTTTGACTTCCATGATTTACAACAATACAGAATTTGAGGAATTACTATTTTTAGAAACTTACTATTTTTAAACTACACTACTAAAATTGAAATTTGAATCACTTCCATTTTGTTTTCTAGGGTAAAAATTCATAAAGTAAAGATCCATTCCATCTCACCATGTTCTCCTCATTCTTATCTTTCCAATGGTTCAAACGGTGAGTCAATTGGAGCTACGATGCAAAAGTTATGGCTCTTAGAAGTTCCATCACCAAATGAGGTGGACCCATCACCTAAATTATCACCTGAATTGTTGCCAAGATCAGAGATTTATTTGAATGATTATAAAATGTATATACATTCATGCATATCCATGGTGTTTCATCAACCTCTATTACCTCATAAATAGATAGTGATATGAACCTTACTGATTTTACTTTCTCTTTCAAATCCTCCTTTTTAGCCATTGTGAGGCATTTTTCCATCTCCTAGGTACTGGTATCAGACCAATGTGAATGTGGAATGTTCTACAATCTAATCTATTTAAATAAAAGATTTTAATTTTAAAAATAAGATATTGGTCTTCTTTTTTTCAAAATGTGAAATAAAGTTGAAAATTGTATATATTTGGCAAGCAAATTAGACTGAGCAACCTTTCTAAATTGAGCTTGAATTGTTCCTCCTTTCTCAATGGGATGCCATTGATGTTTCTAATGATTATGATACTCTATTGTGTAACATTGGTGTATGCACTCTATTTCATTTTTCCATCTTACTATTTTTTTTTATAATTCCTTTTTTATCTTTTACTGACTCATATTTTCCTACAATGATTTTCAATTGTGTCCAATTTGAGTTGCATTTCTTGGTCCTTACCAAGTTTCCAACTGCATATGGTGTATTTGCATTCTATTGGCATGCCACTACAATTTTTTATCTTCACAATTTCAATAAATAGGAATTTAGATACCCACTCATATTGAAATGACCTTCTGATTATCCATGTATTTTTCTTCTTTTATATATTTTTTGTTGTGCCTGTTCAAATTAGAGATTGTTTTTATTGCTTAGTAGGCTCATCTGGAGATTGTGTTGGGTGAGTATAATAATTTTGTGTTGTCAAATCATCATCAACACCACTACTTATGATGTGATATTTCCATTTCCTTGAATTCAATGGGACAATAGGTATTTCTCTCTTAGTGACCCTTTTTGTGCCTTTTCAACTGGAGAATGTGTTGAGGGATTAGATCTCTCATTTGATGTTGTGAACTCATCATCGAGACCAATAGTATTGATAGTTTTATAAGTGGCTTCTTTCATGGGAAGTATATATTCCATTATACATTTCCTCAATAATTTTATCATTGAATTCTACATGTGAAAAAATTATATGACGTTAATTTTTAATAAATGCAAATACTAAAGTACAAATGAATAAAAAGAAATAATTTTAATAATATTTATAATATAGTACCTATGTTTAGTGTTTCATTCACAAGTCTTTCCAGTTCAGTGATATCAATGGGTTTTGCATGAAATATTGTTGTAGATCTTGTCATTGCTATTGAAAATTGAAAATAATATTTAATTAATTAAAATAAATGGCATTCTATGAGTTAGTACCTCTATTTGGCATTTTAAATTTATTCCCAAAGATGTCGACCTGTGCAAATAATTCTTCAAAATAGTTATTTATGTATTTTGCACATAAAATGGTTCAAGACATTTTAATTAGTATTTAACTTTAACACAAGTCAATGAATAAAAACCATTAGTTAATTGAAAATATAGTACCTTTGTTTGTTGTCTATCCAAAATAAGATAATAGGCTATTCTATTTTTTAAATTTCTTGGAGGCTTTAACATTTTTAGTAAATGCCATATTATTTAGTCTACAGAGCCATGGATGGAAGAGGATTAACAACAAAATGGAGATGATCGACAAACAAAAAAAATTCTTGATAATGAGTAAGGAATCAAAAAATACTGGTTGTCAAAGAATGATAGTTATTGAATGCCAATGTATTAAAGTTAAATGATAGTAGTCCATGGGTGGATGACATACGATTATGGGTAAAAATCCATAGACTAAGTAGGTTTCAATAGACTTTGGACAGACATCAATAGACTATAGGTGGATTCTAAGTCTACAGGCATCTAAAATTTTCTCTCAGACTGTAGGTGGATGCTTATAAGCTATGGGTGTCACCCACAACCTATGGGTAGACACCTAAAAACTATGGGTGGATACCCAAAGGCTATGGGAAGATGCCTAGATGGCATAAAATTAAACTATGAGAAAATGCCTATAAGCTTTGGGTCTCTCCTGCATCCCATGGATGGACACCTACAAACTGTGGGTGGACACCTAAAATATATGGGTGGATGCCCAGATGGCATAGACCTAATCTAGGGTGGATGCCTATAGATTATGGATGGATGCCTAAAATACTAAATAGGCACTGACAGACTATGGACGACTACCTATATTTTAAAAAAAAGTTGCCTACCTTGCTATAAACTATTGATTCTTGAATCCCTCATGCTAATTGAAACTCTTAAAGTCACCCAATAGTATGTGATAAAATATCTCAAATTAGCTTTAGAGGTACTAGTGAATTACAACTATATAAGGAAATTTATATTCATATATAGGTGAACATGTCCTCCAAAATAAATTTGACCCCAAAATTTTAGGCGATAATGATGTCTCAGCCACTCGACTAAAACTGCCAAATGTCGACTTTGAAAAATGGAATATTCATAGATTAATGAAGATTTGCCACTAATAAAACCCTAATCTTAGGCTTAATAGTAAAATTTGAACACAAAGATTAGGTTCTTGGGTCAAGATAAGGTGATGGTTAAATGATTTAATCTCAATTAAATTTCCACTAAAAACACTCAGTGAGAGTTATAGTGCATTGAGCCTAGAACTTGAAATGCAACTAGTGCTTTATAGTACATTGATGAGAACATGGTTCTAAGGCATGAGATGAGCTCATATAGGTTTTTAATGGTATTAATGACCTTAAAAGGAACCAAAGAGGGTGACTTCTAGTGTTAAGGTATACATAATCACCTATATTAGTTTGTTAAACTCTTCCTAATTTCCACCTACAGGTGACATTGTCAACACATACTACATACTTACCTAATCAAAGAATAATTTAGGTTTAGAATGTAGACAAAAGTATAGGTTGATAATGAATACATAAAACCAATATCATAAGTGATGAATACAAACTTTCATTTTATTATCAAATGCAATGAATAGAGACTAAATTATCTTTTAAAACACCATACTTAGTACACCTAAACCTTGCACATAGTCATTATTATAAAATCTAGTCTTGACGGTTTCTAATGTTGAGAGCTCCAGAGAGGTGACCAAATTTTAATAATTTACATATAGGTTTAGCTTGACCTAAATTATCCCTACATATCATCCTTTAGATCAAATGAATAGGGTAAGTGTACTCTATTATGTCTTAGACAGAGGGCACTCCATAATAAACAAAACATGTAAACTTAACACATGAAGGTTGAAAATATGAAGGTAAGAGACTTGAATGCATTATTGGATGGTTATTGAATTTTTTTTGAAAGTTAACAAGTTCTAAATGTCACCTAAAATCATTGGAATCACTCGTAGTGGTCATATATGTAGATACACAATCTAGGTCTATTAGGCCTAGAACTAGGCATAAACTCTTATGGCCTCTAAATTGAATCATATGACCATGATAAATTTATAAACCATATGAAAACCTTAAAGTAAGATCAAATTTTTTATTATACCTATTATTTTTTAAAAACAACACAAAATTGGACATTCGGGCCTAATTTACACTCATGCCTACTCATAATGCATAGAAGGAGCTCGAAGGCAACTTTATTTTGCTCACATCTGTATAGATAGTATGCATGGTGCCTCAAGGACATTATAATATTTGAGGGAGGTACTTGAATTTTTCTCACTAAAATTTGTTTGAGAGTTAGATATCTAGATTTTAGGAATCATTACTAAGAGGCTAGATAATTAAAAACCATCATAAAAACCTTGTATAAACCCGATTAATAAATCATGAAGTAATATGCATCCAAAAAGGGTTATTTATCTCAAAAAGTGTTTTTGGCTTATATAGGACTCTCTCAAGCCCCTTGAAATCCAAATTTTTCATAATAGCTCCTGTATAGACAAGCTTAGTTTGATTTTTTTGGTAGCTTTTGAGGTAAATAGTAGGTAAAAAATGGGATGGACAAATGAAAGTCATTGAGTGAGGTGTGTAGAGACTTATTATAACTCTCCATACTCAATTATAATCATAGTGATTCATGAAATTACTTCTTCTAATATGTTTGAAATGTCATTTTGGATGGATAGTGATAAGGCAAATTGATTGCCTAAGTGTGATGGTGGGAAGAGTGTCATTGAATATTTTGATGTCTATTTAATAGACCAAAGGAAAAATAGGATTTGAATATATGTCCTAACATGTCTACAATACATCTTCTTAAACAACTGAAGGTGACTTAGGTGACAAGTGTGAAGACAAGCCTAGAAGGGCGAATGAGTGACTAAAAATAGTGAATGACAAGTGGTGTAGGAGAAAATTTCAATTGGAGAGGTGTATAGGACTATAAAATCCTATTTAAAACTTCCTAAGACAAAAAAAATGAGTCAACAACTCCTTATGGAAGTTTTGAACAATCAAGTGAACTCCTCATCATTAAGATAACTTCAAGAAGTATAATGAAGAGTCTTTATTTCAACTTGAGGGAGAATGATGAATTTCAAGTATACACTTGTCCATGACAAATTTTTAACCTACTTTCCACTTCATTAGCTTACATTGTAACTATTTTCACTTGGATTCGCACCCTTTGAGGAGATTCAAAGCTCTCCTCATCCAAGTGGCATAATGGAATTACCTCTAGACTTGTGGGTAGCCTAAACAATGAGGTAAATATCTAAATAGGGATAGATCCCTTGATGTACCACTTGACTACTACTACTACTACTACTACTACTACTACTACTACTACTACTACTACTACTACTACTACTACTACTACTACTACTACATAGTAGTAGTAGTAGCAGCAGCAGCAGCTTTGCAGGGTGAAAAATGATGAGATATAACTGAAAGAAAATATAAACTAAGGAGGTGATACACCAAATCAATTTTATGACTTCTAACCAGTTACATCCTACACTTAAGATGGAAAGATAAACCAAACTTACACTCCAATATTCATCTTCTCACATCAATTTGTGAGGTCATGGATGGATATGAAAAGATAAGAGTAATATAAAAGAGGCCTTGAATGGAACTAATGAAAATAATAACTCACTCAACATTTTACATCTCCTAAAACACTTAACATGCCCTGTAAAAAGATGTTTTCTAGCTATAAACAAGGTGAAAGAATGAGACCACATGATAGGAATCCATAGTCTTCACTAAGAAAGATTAATAATACAAGTATAAAACACTTGTAATAAGTCATAAATAGGTAAAAATTAGTCATTTTATTGATAAAAATGTATACAAAGGATCAGGTCTTCACCATACTCAGGTGGAACATCAAATACAATGCCAAAATGGCCAACTCTTATAGAGTTTGAGAGAGAGATAGAGAAAGAGAAGTTAAAGGGTAATAAGGATAATTTTCAAGATGATAAAATTATTTATACATGAATGAGAATAAGATATGGGTTGAGCCATATAAGGATAGGAGCAACAAGTGTCAATCCAAGTCACAAACTTGAAGAAAAGTGGAAAGTAACTCTGCTCTTTGCACAAAAAATGCCTTCATGATTGGGCCTATTTTAATATTATATAAATGATGAGGATAAGTAAAAATTATTATAATGGAAGGGGAGGATATCATACATTACTATCCATATAGTTTTTTCATGCTTGGTCCTTTGGAAACCTCTGAAAGTGAGTCATAATCATTTGTTGTCTAGAAAACTATCCTTCCATGCATCCTTCACAATTGGCCTCCAAAATGCCTTTAGTTTTCCATGAAAATATATGGTATGGATTTAATGACAAGTATAAAGGCCATGTATTTCCTTTTAATCATAAATAAAGATTTAGCATTAGTTTAAGTGAAGCTTTTCACCCCACTCACTACCTTGAGTAATAGGCCAGTTGTGACTGGCTGACTTGTCAGAACTATTTTAGAAACTTATTAATTATTTTAGGACATTAAATAAATATTTTTCATTATAAAAACTCTCAATAATTCCAAAAAACTTGGTTTCATTTCTTAAGTCTTCATGTATCCTGCACAACACACAAAATAGTGAGAAAAGCCTACTTCTACCCCAATTCGTATAAGTCCATATAACTAATCATAGTTTAGATAATTTTTTGGTAGTCATATTGAATTTAAAATATCTATTATTTTTAAAATATGTCCTTATATTATCTTTACAACTCAATTTTCCAAGACTGGTCCTTAGTAAGGTTTTAGGAGGGTTTTAGACTTGTTTTTGGTCATAATGATTGTTCATAAAGTTGGGACATCCAAATTGAGAAAAATTTACAAAATTTTTTCCTATGAGACCCATTAAAATACCTCATAACTCCTTTGTATCCCATGCATATCTTCATGAAAGATATGAGTAATTGTAAAGGGCCACTCGAGTTTGTCTTCTTGTTTCCTTGCATGTTGATTTGGTTTTGAGCTCAAAAAGGGATTAGCTGATGTTGTATTTGAAATTTAAGGTCTTTAAAACCTTTGTGTAGGCACAAAAACATTATTAAACAAGTTTAAAATCATATCCAAATCAATAAATGAAGAATACCCCACCTTTGGACACTAAGCCTAAACCTGCTTAGTAGAGTTGACTACATTCTAAAGCTTCAAGTGGCTTATAATGATTTTAATTGTCCTCAAATAGCTTATAAAACTCATGTATTACTCTCCAAGAATGTTCCCAATCATTTACATTCTTATTTTATACTGTAAGTGGAGGTGTCTGCTCATTTGGGGTATAGGCTTTAACCCTACCTATTATGTTTGACTGCAACTCTTGGGTTCTAGAGCACCTTGTATGGTTCTATACCTATGTAATATTTTTTATATGATTAATTAGGTTCTATCCAGATTTATAATCCATTTTACAAAGTCTCCCCTACTCCTAGTTCATCTTTTTTGCGTCCTCTTTCCAAATTAGTTGTCTATGTCTAAGGGGAAGTACCCCCCTATCTGAGACGAAACATGGGTACTCCCCAT
The DNA here is from genome assembly GCA_037957365.1 of Torreya grandis. Lineage (NCBI taxonomy): Eukaryota > Viridiplantae > Streptophyta > Pinopsida > Cupressales > Taxaceae > Torreya > Torreya grandis. The sequence goes on from JARHVA010006092.1 coordinate 388,407, forward strand.
GTTTGTTTATACAAACCAATAATTGTATAAGATAATTAAACATATAAATTCTAGCTCCTAATGATAATTATATACCTCTAAACCTTCCCAATTTCATGGCAGACTGGTCAGACAAGGACTATGCAGGGGAACATAGAAGTGGATTGTGTTTGTATGATTGAAACCTCTTTGTTTGCCTTGTAGAATACTATGGTGGTATCATGAGATATTTATGCTCATGATTAATAAGTTTTGAATTTTTAAACTCACTTCAACTTCTATCCTCTCACCTCATATCCTTTGGTATCTTGACTATGTTTCTTCCTCGTATGAGTGAGACACTATTTGTTAAGCTATACCTGTAGGTTCATTATGTTGTATTGAGCTTAGTTATGACTTATTGAAGATTTTTTGATGTACCTTAAGGTTATATAACACATTTATATTATTTTAATAACATTTAAAACCCAAAACACTATCAAACATCAAGTGTTAGCTCATTGTCTACCTTTTGACTGTTGTACCCTAAATCTTAGGATACTATATGTAATTTGGAGCCTTTAGAAATTGAGAACATGTTTGGATTTTTTTTTTCTCTTTATGGAATATTAAGGGCCTATTTTCACTTTTTTACCTTTAATATCTCTTTCTTCATAATCTTGGACCCCCAAACTTGATCAATGCCTCCCTGACTAAGACAACCCAGTTTAGGGTTCTTGTAGGAATGTTAGGGTCTTTTAAGAGGTCTATGTGAGTTGGAAAATCTCATGAAGTCACCAAAATATCCACCTATGTTTTCATTAAATATATAATCAAGATTGTTTTCCCATTACTCCAAAACTAAGTTCTTGCTTGATTAGACTAAGACATTCCCTTTTAACCTTGTTATAGGTTATTATTACAAATTTTTATGCTATGGACACTCTTATTTTGAAATATAATAAGGTTATAAATCACATATCATAGTTTTAATTAATTATATTATTTCCAATCACCACTAACACATCAATTCTACTCTTTATCTTTCAGATTGAGGCTTCTTTTACCCCTGCCTGTAGGTCATTCACAAGAAAATGCATAGACTAAGAGTGTGTAAAGGAGGTCATGGAACCTCTTATCAACCTCATGAATAGTAAATTATGTTATTTTCATGTCACTAAAATCACCTATCCACCTATTCAAGTGTGAATTATCCATATTATTCCTCAAAGCAACAAATGGGGCATTATCTCATTTAGATCTATAGATAAAATTGCCTAGTTTTAATGTGTTTTTAGGCCTATTTTGCGCTTTCATAAATCATCTTGTACTCACCATTTTCCACTTAAAGTTTCCAATGTTATTGTCACATGATAGGGCTATAAGGTTCAAATTTTTATACACCTTGAAACCTTTGGGAAACAAGTTGTGTAAGGTCACCAAAAAGCCTCTAACCTCTGTTTAGAACTTTTAAGGAAGGACCCTAAATCTATAATTATCTCATGATCATGTCTTCTCATTTCAATTTGTCCTCATAACATGTCAAATGTGCAATCATATACCATTTAAAAATATTTGGATATTGATAAGGGGTTTCAAATCACATTTCAACACTCTATTTTGACATCATAACCCTTTGATAACATCTATAGGTGTCCATTTCCATGTCTACAATTAGTGAACAAATCTAGACAGTGTGTAAACTATAAGATTTACGATAAATTCAAACCTTCAAAATGCATTAAAATGGACTCTTAAAATTCTTGTGAAGTTAAAATATATGTCAAGTCTCCTAATTCTCCTTTTGACATCAGCAATATCTCTTGTAGGTGTACATGGACTATTATATAGGCAGGGTATAAAGTTAGAGCAAAACATGTTTATGGAAAATCTCTAAAAACACTTCAAATGAATTTTTCAACATTAATATTCATTATATTCATCAAGACACACTTGAAACCAAATATAATTCATATTTTTCAACATGAAAACTTCCTTATAACCACATATAGTTTGTGTAATACAATCATAAGGTAAACCGATTACATGTGTCATTGTGATTGCAACTTCAGGAAGGATGTGGCCTTAAGAAATGAGATTTGAAAGTGAAAGAGGATAAAGATAAATTTTAAAACATTTAAATAAACTTAACCCAATCTTTTGAATGCATGGAGAAACACAAAGTTCTTGAAAATAGTGAAAACTACCCATTACACCTAGAAGAGACCACTCTACAAATTTAATGTTATCGATCCATCAAAACAATCTCAAATTTTAAACCAATAATTTAAGACATTATATGACATAGATAAAATCATCTGGAGAAAATATGAGTAATTTTTTTGTATTGATCTATTCAAACCAAGAAAAAATTGATAGGGTGCACAGATAAGTAGGTAACTTTAAAAGCTGAACTTCAAATAGATGGTTCATGAAGCACATGCCACCATTACTCAAAATTATTATACTTATTTGAATGTATCTTAGTTTAAAAAAATTGCAAGATCATTCTACTTGAAATCCTTTTTGTTATTCATACCAAATGGAAACCTATAAGTCACTTCTTTATGCCAAGAAGGATGAAAAAGAGACGGAACGGTTTTGAGAAAGAAATGGAACTAATATCATTAAAAAAATCATGTATATGAGATTTAGGAATATGGAGAGACATTCCATTACCTCCTCACATGTGGCATGCTTCCCAATGAGCCATACATGTGTCATTTTCTTCCTTGTCTTTAGAAAAAACTGACTTTTTCTGATTAACCTACAAATTTTTAGTCTTGTCAGTTAATTAATACTTATAATGACACAAGGTACATGATATCACCAATTTATACTTTCAAAATTACCAAAAAACCCATACAAATCATTAAAGGCCCCTATTTTACCCCTTAAAATGATTCAAAATGATAAATAGACATTGATAACAAATGACCAAAGTTATTATAACATAAATTGAAATTAATTTACTTATGAAACACCTTATAACAATATATTAGACCTCCTATATACCTAAAAAACTAAGTTTTTGCTTATAGGTACCATAATTTGACTAAAAAGTCAATTTTGGTCAATAAATTGGTGACTCAAAGAGGTAATATGTATGTTATACTAACTAGAACGATAGCCTTATTAGTCCATTGGGCTTATGGGTTCATCTAAGGACCAAGAAAAATAAAGAAACATTCACCATGACTCAAATTTGATCAACAGAAGACAACTAGTGACTACCTCAACCACACAAAGGAAAAGGACACACACAACCAAGAAATCAAACACACAAGACACACACATGTGAATAAGGAGTTAGGGAAATAAGGAAACAACCTATTATACACAACTAACAACTAAAAAAACCTATTTTACAAGATCAAAATGGAAACCTCTTGAATCATCTTCATGATGAGATGAAATAAAGTGTCAAGCATGCTTCTCTTTGAATTGAATGCTTTGTGGATCAAACCTCTTCCATAGCACTTCACTTGATATGATCTCAAGTAGATCATCCTCAAATGTGTCTCCAATGAATACATATTACTACTTAACATGTTCACACACTTTATACTTTTGCCTACTCTTCATCTCAAGTTCAAGTTGCATCTCTTTAGTAGGCATGTCTCCAAGAAGATTGATTTCATGTTCTTTATAAGATTGAGGCCAATAAGAGCTTGATCCATCTCTAAATATATGATTTATTTATCTAATTTATTGATAGGATGATATCCCATATTTATGACTTAAAACATGTCATCATCAAATGCATATGCCTCTCAAAAAGGTAGATTTGAAAGGATGCTTTCCCTTTGCATACTTGTGTAACAATGTTGCCTTCTCCATCTTGGACCATCTGATAGCCTCCTTGAAAATGAGTATATCCTTCTCAAATGTCTTAAAACAAGTCATCCAAAGTTTGATTAATAACCTCTTCTATTCCATCCAAGGTATCTTGCAAAGTGATAAAAGAATCAAGTATCATTTCTTCCTCATCAAATATGGAGACAAAAGCTTGTGAATTATCCTTTTGTTCACCAAAGGGAGTCCCTATGGTGATTTATTCCTCATAATAACTCATTAGGTATTATTTATCGTCCATTAATTTAGTATGATCCTCTTCATTTTCCTCTCTCAAGATAGGTTCTTCAACATAAATAAAACATTCCTCATCATCAACCAAGCAAAGAGATTCAACACAAAGAATCAAATTCTCTTCATCAATTAAGACCTATTGAGGGATTTGAAAATGAACTTAAACTATCATAATCTGACCTCTTTGTTCAAGGGCTAAATTATCTTCAACCTCCTTCATGGTGATGACAATACTAGGCATCTTGAAATCATGTGATCTAGCCCAATGAGGATACCAAGGAGGTAGGTTTTCTTCAAGAAAGAGTTCTCTTTATTTATCAACCAGCTGATCCTCCTTTGGTTTCCACACCATAGGTACATCAAGGTAAGGGTAATAGGATGAGGACAAGATTAATTCATTGGTGGAGGTGGAATATAGATCTCAAGATCATATTGAGAATGCAAGGTAAGAGACTCTTTTAGAAGCTCTTAAGGAAGGGGAGATGGGATGTGTTTAGGCATAGGATCTTGTTTTGGCTCTAAACCTTACACCTCACCTTGAATTAGAAATCTCATATTTTCTTATAATTCCTCTATTTTCTTGGCTAGGTTCTCTTGGAAAATCTTCTCTTGAAGTTGATAGGATTCATCAAGGGGGGAAGGATTACATGAAAGTTCCCTTGGAATAGAATAAGTTTCTTGAGGAAGGGTGGGATTGACTTGCAAAGGATCGACTTCTTTTTCCACTTCACACTGTTGGATAATGATCTCATATTATTTCTTACCCCATGACTCTACTATTTTTCTCCAACTTAGGATGTTATGAATAGATGTATTCTCAATTTTACACTCTTGGTCAAGACTTATCTATTTGTTCTTTCCCCATGATTCCACTATTTTGTTCCAACTTAGAAAATTAGGATTATGAATCTATTTTTTAGGTGATTTGGATGGTATCTGAGAGGGAAAAATAGGCTTTAAATCCACATCCTTTGCTACCAAAGTGGACTATTTAAAATGCATATTAGCCAACTCAATTTACCTGTCAAGGTTTGCTTCAAACACAAGGCTTTTCTTCTCAACTTCTCCTTCCAACTAATTAAGAATAAGGTGACCTTGATAGGCTTGGTTTTTATCATGAGTAGGAGTCATATATGGCTGATATGGAACTTAGGGATGTGGTTACAAAGGATAATAGGTATGGTGTGGTTGGATTTAATGAACTTCTAGTCTATCCTCTAAGGAAGAAACTAAACCACTCACATCAAGAATCTCACTTGTGAACCTTTGCCAAATGGATCTATCAATAGGTGCCCACTCCTTATTGACTAACTCTAATTCATTTCTCACTTGATGGATGGAATGATTATTAATCCTTTGACCAAATCCCCTTCAAGTATCAAGCTCCAACATATACACTTTCATGGCCCAAAAGTGCTTGTTTGAAGTTGAAAATGGGTTGGTTAGTGAAAGGACTAGGTTTAAGAGGAGCAAGACATTGAGAAGGATGGTTATAGGACTGATACAATATTGATAGGTCTAAATATGATTATATTTAGATTGATAATTATATTAACAATATTAACCAAGAACTTGTTCATATTGATAGGTAATGGGACAAGATGGATATGTTTCACTAACTTTTAGAGGATAAAACTCAAACCCAAGTTCAGTCATGAATCTTAATTGAAAGAAAGAACACAAATAAATATGTTACCATCAACATTCAAAGGATAAATTGGGTTGCTTGACTAGATAATATGTCTTCAGAGTCACCATTGATGCTTGAAATGATGCCTCCAAAGGCAGATGTGTTGAAGGACAACACCAAAAATCCTCCAACTCTTGGAACAAGATTCCCATTAGGAATGACAAAAAATATTATCACTTTTATTTACACCATTTGAGGAGATGGAAATCTCTCCTCATCCAAGTGGCACAATGGAATTACCTCTAGGTTTTTGGGTAGCCTAAAAAATGAGGTAAATCTATAGATAGGCATAGCTCCCTTGATGTACCACTTGAATACTACTAGCTTTGGAGGGTGAAAATGGTGAGATATAACTAAACGCAAATCTAAAATACAGAGGTGATAGACCAAATCAATTTATAACTTCTAACCAATTACATCCTACACTTAAGACCTAAAGACAAACCAAACTTACACACCTTAAATCTTCATCTTGATGTCATGGATGGATGTGAAAATATAAGAGGAATAGACAAGAGGAATTGAATGGAACTAATGAAAATAATCACTCAAAATTTTACATATCCTATAAAAATTCACATGCCCTGCAAAAAGATGTTTTCCAGCTACAAACAAGGTGAAAGAATGAGACCACAAGCTAGGAATCCATAATCTTCACTAAGCAAGATTCATCATCCATGTATAAAAAACTTGTAAAAATTCATGAATATGTAACAATTAGTCATTTTATTTATAAAAAGTTATATAAATTATTAGGGCATCACCATTCTCAAGTGGAACATCCAATACAATGCCAAAATGGCCAACTCTTATAGAGTTTTAAAGAGAGAGAGAGAGAAGTTCAAGGGTCATAATGACACCTGTAAAGATGATAAAATCAGTTATACATGCATTAGAAGAGTACATGGGTTGAAAAATATAAGAACAAAAGCAACAAGTGTCAATATAAGTCAAAACTTGAAGAAAAGTGGCAAGAAACTCCTCTCTTTGCACAAAAAAATGCCTTCATGATTAGGCCTATTTGAACATCCTATATCTAATGAGGAGAAGTTAAAATTAATTTAATGTAATGGGAGAATATCATACATTCCTCTCCATGAATGTTTTGCAAGTTTGGTCCTCTTTAAACCTCTAAAAGTGAGCCATCATCATCTCTTGTCTAGAAAACTATCCTTACATGCAACCTTCACACTTGGCCTAAAAAATGCCTTATGTTTTCTATGAAAATACATAGGCTAATGTTAATTAAAAGTTTAAAGGTCCTTCATGTAATTTTAAGAATTAGTAAAGCTTTAAAATTATTTCAAGTGAATCTTTTCGCCCCTCTCACTAGCTTGTGTAATATGCCAATTTTGACTGGTTGAGTTGAAGGATGTATTTGAGACACTTAGTATTTATTTTAGGACATGAAATTAATATTGGTAGTTATTACAAGTCTCAATATTTCCATAAAACTTGGTTTCATCTCCTAACTCCTATATCCTACAAAACACATAAAATAGTGAGAAAAAGCTTATTTTCCCCCATCTGTACAAGTCCGTACAAATAATCATAGTGTGGATCAGACTAAGAGAGTTCTATCCAAGTTAAAATATATATTATAGTCAAAATATGTCTTTATATTATATTTGTTGTTCCCAAAATCTGTCACTTGTTTTTTATGGACAACAGGCCGATTATTTTGGTCTTGCAAGCCAAAATGGTCTCTTTCTTTCTTTCAAAATGTTCTGAGCATTTAAGTTTTTCAAATATTCAAGCCTTTTCAGCTAAGGAAGTCACAGGTTCAATAGGTGGGCTTTCTTCAAAAGAAGTTTAAAACACTCAAGGCATTTCTTTAGTGTTTTGAGGATGGTTTAACACAAAGGTTTGATCAAAAGACTTAACATGCGAGCTTCAAAAAAATAGAATGAACCACTTTGAACCATTGAACCATTGATCCCTGCTTCCACAAGGTTCAAAGGTTCAATGGGTTCAATGGGCTCAAAGGTTCAAAGACTTTAGTGGACTTAAAAAAAGAAGGCTTTGAAGAGTGAAGGTTGAACTGTTAAACCATTGAACTTTGAACTGAAATGGTTTAAAGGTTCAAAGGGTTCAAAGAAGCTCAAAGTGCAGAAAGGAAGCTTCGAGTGAATGGAATAAGTCAAAGAAGTTGAACCAAAGGGTTCAAAAAATGATTAAACCAAAGAGCTGAGTGAATAGACAAGTCGATTGAACCACCACAACTATTGAACCATTGAACTGATATGGTTCAAAGGTTCAAAGAAGTCTAAAGATGGTTCAACCGAAGAAGGGAAAGAAAGCCAATGCGGCCCTTCACAAGAGATTGAATTGAAGAGCCGATTAAACCACTGACCATTGAACCACTTTGAACCATTAAATCGATACACTCCAAGGTTCAAGGTTCATAATGGTTCAAGTGACTAAGTGATCATGACATCCCCACAGATGTCAAATTCAAGGTAAAAAAATATCCATTGATTTTCAAATATAGTGCAGACCTTATGAACAAATTCAATGACCGACCAAAGAAGATAGCCCAAGAGCTCAGATTGCCAAGGAAGGAAAAGACGTGGCATGGAAAAAGAGAACAAATATAAGAAATCTAGAAATATCTGTAGGAGAGTTATTTGTAGTAGGTGGAATAGTCCACTAAATGGACATTAGAGAGTGTGAACATTCAATGGCACGGTCTATTTTTCTTTATTAAGTGAAGGTGAATAAACAGCTGTGTAAGCATCATAAAGAAAACTAGGTAACCCATGCTTAGGAAAGGATGTTTGATATGATTTAGAATGACAAAGTTAAGGTTGATGACCTGTTCTAGCATAACTCTTTCACGAAAATACATTCAAGGCATTGAATGCAACATGGGCCATTTCCATGAAATAAAGCACCCAAGTCTTTCTTGGAGAGATAAATATTGTAATCTCTCTTATTGTTTTAAGGAGATCTCTCTACTATCAGAAGTGAAACTCTGCCCAAACTAAAAGGCATTCCTGAGACTTTGAGCTCAGACTATTAATCATATTTTATTATTTGAATGAGAAAACAAGTGACCTTTCAGACTTTGTGCTAGAATAGCTTGTGTTATTTAGGAAATTGTTCTTATGTCTATTTCCTAGAAGCATTTTTGTCCATTTAATTTAACAAGAATAACTAGTTGAAGTAATTAGGAAGGTGTCCTGAAGCCGACTGTGGAGAGACTTTGTGCTGCCACAATGGTCTTTAGTGTGTTGTTTTTTGTATCTGTGTAAAGGATCTTGGGATGACTTTGTGCCCCCATTGTCCTTCATATATTTCACTATTTGGCAGTTGAGGTGGAGACTTTTTGCTACACTTCATTATGTTGTGTTACTACATCTAGTTACTTTTACTACCCAAGAAGGAATCTGGCTGTTGATTGACTATTACTTCTGAAAGAAGAGAAGTACCTCTAGCAATCACCCAGGAATTCTCCTATGTCTATGAACATCATCTTTGAAAAAAGAGAGATGGATGGTGTTATCCTACCCTAAGTGTTATTTTTAGCTTATATTTATAGTATATAATATATCATAGTTATAGGGAACCTCCCCTTTATAGATAGGAGATATTTGTCCCTTTTGATGTGGTTGACTTGCACATTTGGCTGATAAATCTCCCTATGTTGTGGTTGAAACACCTATTTTTCCCTTATTTAGCTGGTGACAAAATATTCACCCAACAATTTTTGGCAACTCTGCTCAAGATTGAATGAGCTATTCTAGTTCTTTTCCATCTCCATATCCTTATCCATTTCCATTATATACTCTGATCTATGAAACCAAAGATTATAGGGATCGAATGTTTCATTGCTATTGTCTACTCTGCCAGCTCCATGCCAATAGTTTTTGGTGACTCTTCTGGGGAAGAATGAGTAGTTTAGAGCCTCAAGCTCCAAGCTGAAGCAGGGCCAGTTCTTTTCCATTTTTATTCTACAATCTGGAAGCTCCACGCTATACAAGAAGCCAAAAATCTCAAGGTGTTGTTGACCCTATTTTTGAGTTGGTATAGTAGAGCAATTTTGATTTTTTCCTCCACAACCTCACCTTCAACGAACTAGGAGTCTTCCTCCTACCAACACTAGGTCACCAATACAAGGTAGAGCTTCTTTTTCCTCTGCTAGCAGAGCTTTGCCTATACATACCCCACAAATATTTGTTATCCCTCCCCTCAATAGTCATACAATGGTAGCTCAAGGCCCCTGGAGTAACTCTTTTGGCCCACTCAATTTAACTCCACCTCTACATGAGATACCACACATTTCAAGGAATAATTTCTTCAAATTCTTTGGTGATGGGAGAGTTCATCCTGATAAACATATTGCAACCTTCAGCATAGCCTATGGCATGAAAGGTGTGGAGTATGAAGATGTAACAATCAGGCTGTTTATAGAGACATTATAAGGTGATGCTGCAAACTAGTTCTACCATCTGCAAGCTCGGTCAGTGACTAACTGGAACACTCTCAAAGCCAAATTTAAACCCAAGTTCAAGCCTATAGAAGATACGCATGCCCTGCTGGCTCAACTCACATAAATGAAGGAGCGTCATGAACCAATGAGAGATTTCATAGCCAAGTTTGACAAGTTGAGGAATAGAATTCCTATAATTTCTTAGCCAATAGCTAAGAATCTCAAATGCTTCTTCATCAGCAATCAGCTACCTGAAGTGAGTTTTCTGTTGAGATGTGCTAGCCACATAGACCTTGATGTAGTGCAGGATTTGGCTACTGAGGTGGAAGATGATCTCATCTTGGCAGGGAAGATAAGGAGAGATCCTAACAGAGGTAAATCTTCTTCATCCTCTAAATATCCATCTACAGGTACCACTAATCCAATGATACAAAAACTAGAAAATGAGTTGCTATCTCTCAAAAAGCAAATGGTACAAGGGATGTCTACTCTTCCTTCGTATTGAGATATACCAAGGAGGACATGCCCCAATCAGTCATACCAAGGTAACACTACCAGGAATCAAGGGCAGCCAAATCATCTTCCTCCCCCTCAGAGGAAGCTTACTATTGAAGCAGCTCTAGCCAACTCAGTAGTTGGATACCTTGAAATAGAATCAAATTTTTCTTTCCAATCTGAGTTAAACCAAGAAGATGGCACTTAAATCTTTGTGGAAGACCAAGATGAATCAACTAGCAACTCCAACATTAGTTTCCTAAATTATTGCGATGAACCCAGAAGTAAAGGTGAAGCATTTGATGGATCATATGTTGTATTCACCCAGTCCCATAACTAGTCAGCCCAACAAGTTAATAAGGAAAAAATAGAGGAGCGATCTCAACCAGTAATTTCAATTTCTAAGCGGGGAACCACTCTATGTTTTTAATCAAAGGACTCGGTGATCACTAAAAATGTAAGTACATCAAGTTTTCCTTCATCTTCTACTTCAAATTCACAGACCAGTACCACCCCTCCTAAAAACCAAAAGGATGAACTGCCTTCCCCTGTTCCTAATTCATTTCAGACATTTGATATAATCGACCATGTCAAGAAAACCAAAATTCAAATGTCTGAATTTGAATTCCTATAATCCAACCTTGAGCAATTGGATAAGTTGGTTCAATGTGTAAAGAATAAAACCATCCCTGTAGGACCAGATGTTCCAAAGGTGACTCCCATATCCACCTAAAATAACCTTGTCATTACTCCTCCTATTGCTTTCGAGAAGACAGAACCATTTTATGTTTCCCTATTGATAAATGGTCATCAGCTGAATAATTGCATCATTGACTCAAGTGCATCTGACAATGTCATTCCTACCAAAGTGGTAGAATCTCTTGGTCTCACACTGACCAAGACATTTGGGAAATGCTTCTCCATGGAAAACAAATAAGTCCCTTTGCTAGGACAAATCAAAGATGCCCAGTTTGCATTTGCGGCCTTTCCAGAAAAAAGAATTAAGATGACAGTCCTGGTGGCCGACGTCCTAGCCTCCTATGACATCCTTCTTAGTCAATTTTTTTTGCAAGGATGTTGGTGGAGAAATAAGTATGGACCTATCTAAGGCAAGGATCCCTGTCAAAGGTGTCATGCAAAGGCTACTCCCTGAAAAGGAGTTGAAGTACATTGTCATCCAAATGACAGCCCCCAAAGCTCAAATTCTATTTGAGTCTTCAGGGGTGGGTAATTACTTCTTGACCATAGAGGATGTTCATGCTTTAGTAGATGAAATTCATATAAATGGTGATCTAGGAATTGATTCAGATGAGATAGTAGAAGAATTAATAAAGCACAATGCAGGTGTAGAAGGACCCTCCCCTCCAAATGAAGGAAAATCTAAGGAAAAATTAGTTTCTAATGATGTCTGGATTCTAGAATTCGATGGCAGTTATTCTTCTACCAGTTCTTTAGCTAGGATTGTGTTGATATCTCCTAAGGGAGATATTTTTCCTTGTTCATATAAGTTGCAGTTCAACAATACCAACAACACTGCTGAATATGAATCGTTGCTGCTCAATTTGAAGGCTGCTCATGATAGAGGCATTAAGCTTCTTCATGCCAAAGGAGACACTGAATTGGTGGTTTTCTAGGTGAGGAACTTGTATCAAACCAAAAATGAGAGATTGGGCCATTATCGCAATCTGGTTTAGGATCAAATCAAAAGCTTTGATGCTTTTGGTATCTATGCAGTGCCCAAAGAGTTCAATGATTGTGCAGATTCATTGGCTGTCTCTACGACCCTCATGGTTCCTCATAAAGACTTTGAAGAGCACATTTACACTATCAAACTGGTCTTTTGACCAAGTGTACCTGATAATGACAACCATTGGTAGGAGTTTGATGCTGACAATCAAATCATGTGCTTCACTAGACCAAAAGAGCAACAAACTATGATAATGGACCATACTGTTGCATGTCAAAATTAGGGAAAGAAACTCTTCTGCAAGAAAACAAGGATTCATGATTTTCAGACTAGAAATCAAGTCATACTGTGGGGCAAGAAGAGAGAAACAAAAGGAATGCAAAGAAAATTTGATTCCTGGTGGAGAGGTCCATTTGCCAATCATCGCTTCTGGGGAGAAAATGGTTTCTTGATGATATATCAAGATAGAATGCCATTTTTACTGCCTCATAGTGGGCAGCATCTGAAGCACTTCAATCCTTGAAGTATTAGATGACATCAGTTGTACATATTTATATAGTCTTTAGTTTTGTTTTGTTTGGTTCATTTTGTTTTATTTTTGTGCTTTTATTTTTGGGTAGCATGACTCCATAGCCTAATGGCATACATGAAGGCACTGAGATTTTGGATTCTACTCCCTTCAATTGTTTTTACAATCGATGGGAGTTCCCCAACTGGAGCTAGTTGTTATTCTCAAAATCTGTCACTTGTTTTTATGGACAATAGGCTGATTATTTTGGTCCTATAGGCTAAAATGGTCTCTTTATTTCTTTCAAAATGTTCTAAGCAGTTAAGTTTTTCAAATATTCAAGCCTTTTTAGCTAAGGAAGTTGTAGGTTCAACAAGCAGGCTTTCTTCAAAGGAAGTTTAAAACACTCAAGGCATTTCCTTAGTGTTTTGAGGATGGTTCAACACAAAGGTTCTATCAAAAGACTTAATGTACAGGCTTTAAACAAATATAATGAACCACTTTGAACTGTTGAACCATTGAACCCTGCCTCCACAAGGTTCAAAGGTTCAATGGGTTAAATGGCTTCAAATTTTCAAAGACTTCAGCGGACTTAAAGAAAAGAAGGCTTCGAAGAGCGAAGGTTGAATTGTTGAACTGTTGAAATTTGAACCAAAATAGTTCAAAGGTTCAAAGGGTTCAAAGAAGTTCAAAGTGTAGAAAGGAAGCTTCGAGTGAATGGAAGAAGTAGAAGTTCAACCAAAGGGTTCGAAGAGTGATTGAACCAAAGAGCTGAGTGAACAAACAAGCTGATTGAACCACCTGAACCATTGAACCGTTGAACTGATATGGTTCAAAGGTTTAAAGTTTCAAAGAAGTCCAAATATGGTTCAATCGAAGAAGGGAAAGAAAGCGAATGCAGACCTTCACAAGAGATTGAACTGAAGAGACGATTGAAATGCCAACCATTGAACCACTTTGAACCATTGAACTGATGCACTCCAAGGTTTAAGGTTCATAATGGTTCAAGTGACTAAGTGATCATGATGTCCCCATAGCTGTCAAATTTAAGGTAATGAAATATCTATTGATTTTCAAATATGGTGTAGACCTTGTGAACAAATTCAACGATCGGCCAAAGAAGATAGCCCAAGAGCTCAAATTGCCAAGGAAGGATAAGACGTGGTGAAGAAAAAGAGAACAACTATAGGAAATCTAGAAATATCTATAGGAGAGTTATTTATAGTAGGTGGAATAGTCCACCAGGTGGACATTAGAGAGTGCAAACATTCAATGGCACAGTCTATTTTTCTTTATTAAGTGAAGGTGAATAGACAACCATGTAAGCATCATAAAGAAAACCAGGCAACCCATGCTTAGGAAAGGATGTTTGATATGATTTAGAATGACAAAGTTAAGGCTAATGACCTATTCTAGCTTGGCTCTTTCACAAAAATACATTTAAGGCATTGAATGCAGCATGGGCCATTTCCATGAAATAAAGCACCCAAGTCTTTCTTGGAGAGATATATATTGTAATCTCTCTTATTGTTTTAAGGAGATCTCTCTATTGTCAGAAGTGAAACTCTACCCAAACTAAAAGGCATTCTTGAGACTTTGAGTTCAGATTATTAATCAAATTTTGTTATTTGAATGAGAAAACAAGTGAACTTTTAGACTTTGTTGTAGAATAACTTGTGTTATTTAGGAAATTGTTCTTATGTCTCTTTCCTAAAGGCATTCTTGAGACTTTGAGTTCAGATTATTAATCAAATTTTGTTATTTGAATGAGAAAACAAGTGAACTTTTAGACTTTGTTGTAGAATAACTTGTGTTATTTAGGAAATTGTTCTTATGTCTCTTTCCTAGAAGCATTCTTGTCCATTTAATTTAACAAGTAAAACTAGTGGAAGTAATCAAGAAGGTGTCCTGAAGCTGACTGTGGAGAGACTTTGTGCTGCCATAATGGTCTTTAGTGTGTTATTTTTTGTATCTATGTAAAGGATCTTGGGATGACTTTGTGCCCCCATTGTCCATAAATTTAACTCTTTGGCAATCGAGGTGGAGACTATGTGCTACACTTCATCCTACTATGTTACTGCGTCCAGTTACTTTTACTACCTAGGAAGGAATCTGGCTGTTGACTGATTATTACTTCTGAAAGAAGAGAAGTACCTCCAGTAATCACCTAGGAATTTTTCTATGTCTGTGAACATCATCTCTGAGAAAAGAGAGATGGACAGTGTTATCCTACCCTAAGTGTTATTTTTAGCTTATATTTATAGTATATTAATATATCATAGTTATAGGGAACCTCTCCTTAATGAGAGGAGAGATTTGTCCCCTTTTGATGTGGTTAACCTACACATTTGGCTGATAAATATCCCTATGTTGTGGTTGAAACACCTATTTTTCCCTCAGTTAGCTGGTGACAAAATATTCACCCAACAATCTTTATAACTCAATTTTCTAAGACTGGTCTTTAGCAAGGCTTTAGGAGGGTTTTAGACCTATTTTTGGTCTTAATGATTGTTCATAAAGTTGGGACATAAAAATTGAGATATTTTTTAAAAAAAAGGCCTATGATACCCATGATAACACCCTATAACTCCTTTGGATCTCATTCATAGCTTCATGAAAGATATGAGAAATTGAATATGGCCACTAGAGCTTGTCTTCTTGTTTCCTTGCATGTTGAGTTGGTTTTGATCTCAAAAAGGGATTCATTGATGTTTTATTTTCACTTTAATGTCTTTAAAACCTATTTTTAGGCCCAAAAAACATGATTCACAAAAGTTTCAAATCATATCCAAATCTAGAAATGAAGATTATCCCCATTTGGACTCTAAGCCTAAACTTGCTTAGTAGAGTTGACTGCATTCTAAAGCTTCAAGTGGATTATAATGGTTTTAATTGGAATAAAATTGATTATAAAACTCATTTATTATCCTCCAATAATTTTACAAATCATTTTAATTCTCATTTGGGTTATAGGCTTTAACCCTGTCTGTTATGTTTGACTGCAACTCTTGGGTTCTAGAGCACCCTGTATGGCTCTAACATCTATAAGATGTTTTATATTATTAATTATGTGATATAAATATTTATAATCCATTATATAAATTATCCCCTACTTCTATTTCATCTCTATTTCCTCCTCTTTCTAAATTTCTTGTCTATGTTTAATGAGAAGTGCCCCCCTATCTGAGATAAAATAGGGGTAATTACCATATTTTTATATAAAAATAATAATTTTATAATATCCATAAAACTATAATGATTCCCTATACCAAATTCTATATTTTTATGACAATTTTAGACCTCCAAACCTTCCTAGTTACATGGTAGACTAGTCAGACAAGGACTATGTAGGGGTGCATAGAAGTGGATTGTGTTTGTATGATTGAAATATCTTTGTTTTCCTTATAGAATACTATTGTGGAATCATGAGATACTTATGGTCATGATTAATATGTTTTTAATTGTTAATTTCACTTCAACTTTTATCCTCTCACCTCATATCCTTTGGTCTCATGATTGTGTCTCTTCCTCTTATGACTAAGACATTGTTTGTTAAGCTCTGTCTGTAGGTTTATTAAGCTATATTGAGATTATTTATGAATTATTTAATTTTATTTGAGGTAAATTAAGGTTATATAGTGTATTTTAATTATTTAAATCACCTTGAAAACCTCAAACACTATCAAACATCAAGTGTTAGCTCACTGTTTACCTTTTGACTATTGTACCCTATCTCTTAGGCTATTGTAGGTAATTTGGAGCCTTTGGACCTTGTGAACATGTTTGTAATTATGTTTGAGTTTTATATTAATGGATTATTAATGGCCTATTTCCATTTTTTAACCTTGATTATCTTTTTATTCATCATCTTAGACCCTCAAACTTGATCACTGCCTACCTGACTGAGTCAACCCAGTTGACCATTCTTGGAGGTAATGTTAGGGAATTTTAAGAGGTATATGTGAGTTGGAAAATATCATGAAGTCACAAAAATCTCCACCTTGTTGGTCATTCACTATCTAATCAATATTTGTTTCCCATTAGTTATACTAATGCACTTTACCCCAAAACTAAGTTCTTGTTTGATTAGACTGAGACATTCCCTTTTAACCTTGTTGTAGTTTACTATTAGGCCTTTTTATGTTGTGGATACTCTTGTTTTTAAAGATAATAAGGTTATAAATAAAATTTCATATTTTTAATTACTTTGTATGTTTCCAATTCCAACCAACACATCAATCCTACTCCTTGTCTTTTAGATTGAGACTTCTTTTACCCCTGCCTGTAGGTCATTCACGGGCATATGTACAGACTAAGAGTGTGTAAATGAGGTCATGAACCTATTATATAAATTATAGATATTAATTTAGATTATTTTCATGTCAATAAACTCACCTATCCACCTAGTCAAGTTTGAATACTCCATATTGTTCCTCAAAGCAACAAATGGGCCATTATCTCCTTTAGACATGTAGATAAAATTGCCTAGTTTTATTATGTTTTTAGGCATATTTTGAGCTTTCAAACATCATATTTTAATGACCCTTTTCCCCTCATATTTATTAATGTTCCTATCACATGATAGGGCTATAAGGTTCACCTTTTTATACACCTGGAAACCTTTGGGAAATATTTTTTGGAAGGTCACCAAACCCCCCTGACCTCTATTTAGTACTTTTAGGGAAGAAGGACCCTAAATCTATAATTATCCCATGATCATGTTTTATCACTCCATTTTTTCCTCCTAACATGTCAAATGTGCATGAATATACCCTTTAAACATATTGGGATATTAATAATGGGTTTTAGCTCACATTTCAACACTCCATTTTGACCTCATAGCCTTCTAATGACACCTGTAGGTGTCCATTTCCATGTCTACAATCAGTGAGAAAATATGGATAGTGTGTAAAATACAAGGTCTATTATCAGTTAAAACCTTCAAAATTTATTCAAATGGACTCTTAACATTCTTGGAAGGTCAAAATATATTTCAATTCTCCCACTTCTCCTTGTGATGTCAACAATGGAATGTTATACAGGCATGGTATAAATTCAGATCAAAACATGTTTGTGGAAAACCTCTAAAAACACTTAAAATTCAATTTTTAACCATCATATTCATGATATTAATCAATAAACACTTGAAAAAATATATATAATGCACCTTTTCCAACATGGAAACTTCCCTACAACCATATGTAGTTTGTGTAATATAGTCATAAGGTAAAGTAATTACATGTGTGATTATGATTAAAAATTTAAGAAGGATGTGACCTTGAGTAATGGGAATTTAAGGTGAGATAGGATTAATATAACTTTTTAAAAAATTCAATGAACTTAAACCAACCTTATGAATCCATTGAGAAGCAAAATTTACTTGAAAATGGTGAAAACTGCCCATTACACCCATAAGAGACCAATCTTAAAATTTAAGGTTATTGTCCCATAAAAACAACATCAAATGTGAAAAAAATAATGGAATATAATATAAGACATATCTAAAATCATCTGGAGAAAATATAAGTAACTAGTTTGTATGGAGCTATTCAAACCAAGAGAAAACCAATAGGGTGCATATATGAACACATAGCTTTGGAAGTTGAAATTCAAATGGATTGTTCATGAATAAAAGGCCACCATTAATAAAAATTATTATATTTATTTTAATGCCTCTAAGTTTAAAAAAACCTCCCAATATCATTCTTCCTGAAACCCTTTTTGTTGTCTATAGCAAGTGAAAACCTACAAGTCACTTTTTTATTCTAAGAAGGATGAAAAAGAGATGGAATAGTTTTGAGAAAGAAATGGAACTTGAAAATTAATAAAATAATGGATATGAGATTTAGGAAGATGGATATATGTTCCATGGCCTCCTCACATGTTGTATGCTTCCCAATGAATGATAAATATGTCATTTTCTTCCTTTTCTTTTGGAAAACTAATTTTCTTTTGATTAACCTAAAAATTTTCAGTCTTGTCAGTTACATAAGACTTATAATGACACATGGGGTATAAAATCACCAATTTAAACTTTAAAATTTTCCAAGAAACCTATATAAATAATTAAATTCACCTATTTGACCCCTTAAAACGATTCAAAATGATAAATAGACCTAGATAACTAATGACAAAAGTTATTATAACATCAATTGACATTAATTGACCTATGAAAAAAATTATAAGAATATATTAGACCTCCTATAAACCTAAAGAACTAATTTTTTTCCTATAGGTTCCCTAATTTGACTAAAAAGTCAAATTTGGTTAATAGTAACTAGTTTTCATAGTTTGACACTTGGCCTTGTGACCTTCCCACTTATCTTATTCTCTCTCCTCTCCTATGATCCATATATTTAATTCATTTTGGCATTTATAGATAATAAACACCCATTATGGTGAATCCATATTGGTTTATCACCTTATTTTTCCTTTGAATAAAGTTTTGAATTTGATTTTATCTATGCAATCTCTTGCCTAAGTGTGTCAAGTAGTATACTTGGATGTTAAGTGATGAATCTTTTGTCCTTACTTCCATTGTACTCTTGTAGGTTTTGTGTGAGTGACATCTCTTATAACATGTTGCATAAAGTTTATGTGTTGGTTAAGTGTGTCTTGAAGTGTGAGAGAGATTGGTAGTGTCTAGTATCAGACCTTCTTTTCACCCACCTCTAGATATGCATAGAAATATACCTCTATGAGAAATACTTATGCTAGAAGGACATAGAGTTGAGGTTTGTTTTTGGTAATATTATTTCTTATTTTAGATGAAAGAATGTTTGTGGACTTATATTTTATGTATTACCTCCATTATTATGGGTTAATTTCAATTTCCTTCTTAGCTTTTCACATCAAAAAGTGATTGGTCTAGCGTAGTGTGTGAGCCTAAAAGATAAATCAATTGAGTTATCCCTTTAACTTAGAGGTTTAATTTTTTTATAGGCAACCCATAGGCCTAAAGGTAATCCCATGTTAGCCAAATTTGGAGAGGCATGAACAAACTCTCCTAGGGTGAAGTATTTGGATATAAAAGTTCTTGCATGCATGATGGGATAGGGTCCAAAAGAGTGTAAGGATTGTTGGTGTATTATTCCTACTATAAGTTTTGGAAGAATTTAAGAAAACACCAATGGTGACTCAAAATTTAATTGTCTAGTTGTAAGCATCTTAGGTACTTTTTGTAAATGATTTTTTTGAAATTCTTGTGTTTCATTTGAATAATGAGTTTGATATGGCCAGATATGTTGAAAATTTCTACTATACACCTTGTATTAAGCTTTTTATGATCCATACTATGTTCCTCATCAATCCTATGATCCTTGACAACTCTATAGTCAATCCACTGGTTCTACATATTTTCATTAAGTTATTGAGTAACATTTTGAAGAAGCCTATGAGGAAGGCTATTGAATAATAAATCCAAAATCTTAAGAGGTAGGGTATTGAAGGATAAATCCAAGATCTTAAGAGGAAGGCTATTGAATAATAAATCCAAAATCTTAAGAGGTAGGGTATTGAAGGATAAATCCCTACATCACTCCTCCTACTCCCTCTCCAAACCATGAACCAATTCACCACCCTCCCATCTCATCCCCTCTTCAAGGAGAACCCATCTTATGGGAGGCAATTAAAGAGGAACAATCCTATTTTACAATTGATCAAGAAGAAGATACACATGTTTATGAAGAATAAATCACCATAGAGACTACCCTTGGTTAAGACCATCCCAAGTCAATCTTCTTAAATGAATAAAATGATGATCAGAATCATGTTGTAGTTGTGCATAAGGAGCTTGATCAAGGTATGTGGTAGACCTCCTTGAATATATTCAATGAGTATAAAGGTCTTGAGATTCTAGTTCTTGAAGGAAAGCAAAATTAGATTTTTGAAGAGGAATGTGAGGTTTCTAGTCAATGATGACTATGACATTCATAAACATGGTTAAGAGGGTAATCTTGAAGATATTGTGTTTCCTAGGGATAAAGAGAGCAAGGATGACTGCCAACAATAGATTGAACTTATCCAAAAACTTGAAGAGTTTTTCAAAGTTGAAGGTCAATTACATAAGAATATATAACAATATATTCTCATGGTGGACAATGACAAAGATTGGATTAACTATAAAAAGTTCCTTAAAGAGGTTGAAGAGCCTACAATTGGTAAGAAATATAACCTAATTCAAAGTACCATGGAGGTTAGGGAAACATGTTTTTTGGAAGCATCATTGAGTCAAGTTGTAGTTGAGGAGTCTCATGGGAAGGTTGAGATTGTTGAAGTGAAATAAGAATTCACCTTCATAGGTGATATGTTTGTAGATGTTGTGATTGCATTGAAAATCATAACAAGGAGATTAGAAAATGTTAAGAATTTGAATACATCAAGGCCAATGTTGAAAGTACAACTTCTTGCATACACTTTCAAAATTTTTCTTTGAGCCAAGAGGAGAAAGTTGTTTCAGGGTAGTTTATACATATCCTAGTTTTCTTGAGTTGTGTGTGTTTTCCCTAAGTGTTCATGAGAGCACAAGTGTGTTTTATTTATTTTCTTGTCTTGTCTTTGTTCCTTGTTGTGTGTTGGTGTGTGTTTAGTGTTTGTTCAGAGGCATTTTAGTGTCATTATCAATGTATAGGAGAATCCATTACCCAAGGATAGGGGAAGGAAACTGGTCCTTAACATAACAAGCTTGCTACCCCTAAAAAGTCATCAAAATGTTGACTAATTTTACCCTATGGTCAGAACAATCCAACCCTCCTACAAGTTCAAACTTCCATAGGGTCTCTAAGGTTGTAAAATGTCCACCATGGTCATAAATAAGGTCAAATACTATGTTTCATCTTGGTCACATTTGTATAGTTGTCTCATGTCATCTTAGGACATCTTTTGGGTTATTTAATGGAATTGTATGGTTTCCTAAATAAGACAAGTATGTCAATAGAATATACAATGTATGCCATGTTAGGTAATGCCATAACGTAGTTGTTAAACTAACATTCTGTAGGTTAAATGTTATAATAAAGAATATCACTTGAAAAAAGAGGAGTTTCAATTATTTTATGAACTATAGGATAAATTTAGCACATGTGAAGGATTAAGGAGTGTCCCTTTAAAACCATAAAACTCATATCCAAAATCAAGTTCATTTGATAGTTCCAAAAATGGTGAAAACTAGTTCATTTCTCTCTCTTCACTCCTTTTGGCAAGTTAACAAGGTCAACCAATTTACAGCTAGTATGGATAGGAGGGGTAGAGTTAAGGTGAATGCACTTGGGGGATGAAATTAGTATATGTAAGATATCATTCCATGGTCATAGTTACAATATTGGTAGACTGTGCTTCATGAACAAATACTAAGACTTCTAGTATCACAAAACTACCTTCATAATCCCAATACCTCAATTTTCTCATTTGTTTGGATTGATATGATGTTTCTAAGTGATATATGTGTTCTTGTAGATTAGGTTCATCCTATTCATGTTTTTTTCAATCTAATTTTCACATGTGAAAAATGGTTTGATAAATAGGATCACCCTCATTAGGCTAGAAATGAGCACCAATGGTCTACAAGATAGTGTTTTCATCATTGGTAGGGTTTATATTCTATGAAATAGCTTCAAGATCAAGGTAGTGTACCTATGTTTCTCCTCTCAAAAAATGGAAGTTAGCCTCTCCATGGATGGTTTATATTGAGAGACCTCAAGGTTGAATGAGATTGTTTCTAAGACCATGAGCAAGGACTAAATAGAGCTTTAATGCATATAGTCATCTACAATCACTTTTAGGTATGTATGGAGAATGGAGGAGCTATTCAAACCCAAGACATATGTTGTATTCAATTTCATGAATTTAATGAGATTCTCAAGTCATACAAGTTTCATAGTGTTAATCTTAGACTATTTCAAGTAACACACAAAGGTGTAGAGTTAAAAAAGATGCAATGTGGGAACATTTACCTTAGTTTTTTCAAAATAGGTCTTTGTCTGATACAATTCCATTTATTGGTATGCGATATTGAAGTATTGGCAAGATTAATGGTTTCTCTCTTGTAGCCAAGGCTTATTAGTAACACTTGAACATAAAAAGAAGGTGAAGGTTGAATTATTTAAACCTAGTCAAAATTACACTAAAAACACTCAATGAAAGCTATAGTTCATTGAGCCTAGAACTTGAAATATAACTAGTGCACTATAGTACACTAATGAGAACATGGTTCTAAGTCATGATCTATGAGATAATATAGGTGAAGAAAATAAGAGGAACCAAATAGGATGAAGTCTAGTGTTAAGGAATACATTGTCACCTATAGGATTCTATTGAAATCTTCCTAATTTCCATGTACAAGTGACACAGTCAACACTTAGTAAAGACTTGCCTAATAAATGGAGAATGTAGTTTTGGAATGTAGATAGAAGTATAGGTTGAGAATGAATACATAAAACCACTCTCATAAGTGATGATTACACACTTTCATGTCATTCTCATATGTAAGGAACAAAGACTAAATTGGGTTTCTAAACACCATACTCTATACACCTGAACCTTGCACATAGTCACTATCATAAAAGATAGTCTTGAGGGTTTCTAATGTTGAGAGATCTAGAGAGGTGACCAAGATTTGATCCTTGAAATAGAGGGTAACCTTAACCTAAAATATACATACATATAATCCTTTAGATCACATGAATAGGGGAAGTTTCCACTATTCTGTCTCAAATAAAGGGCACTCCATTGTCAATAATGCCTATGACCTAATACATGAAGTTTAAAAGATGAAGGATAGAGCCTTTAATACATTATTATATGGTGTTTATAATTATTTTTAAACTAAAAATGTTTTGAAGGTCACCTACAGTCATTGGTAGTGTTCACAGTGGTCATATATGTAGATACACAGTCTAGGTATAGTAAGCCTAAAATTAGGCCTAAAACTTCATGGCCTCTAACTTGACTTATAAGACCATGAGAACTTTATAAAACATATGTGAACCTTTAGGGAAGAGTATAAATATTATTAGACCTATTATTTTTTATAAAATAACACAAAGTTGGTCATTCAAGCCTAATTTCCTTTCAAGTTTACTTACAATGCATAGAAGGAGCTCGAAGGCCACTTTATTTTGCTCACATATGTATAGATAGTATGCATGGTGCCTCAAGGAGTTGAGAATATTTTAAGGAGTTCCTTATCTTGTTATCACTAGAATTTTTTTAAGATTTAGATGTCTAAATTTTATGAATAATTACTGAGACGATAGATGTTTCAAAACCCTCCTAAAACCCTTTTACAAACCGGATGTAGAAAACATGAAATAATATGCATCAAAAAAGGATAAATTGGATAGGAAAGTATTTTTGACTTGTTTAGGACTCTATTAGGCCCCTTGACATCAAATTTTTCCATATTATATCTTGTATGAACAAGCCTAATTCATGGTTTTACGGAAGTTTTGAGATAAATTACAAGTACAAAAGTGAATGTATAGATAAACATAATTGAGGGATGTGTGTATAGACTTATTACAACTATCCATACTAAATTATAATCATAGTGATGCATGAAAATACATCTATTAATTTATTTTAAATGGGAAGTCTTGGACAGATAGTTAGAAGGTAAAGTGACTGCCTATGTGTGATGATGAGAAGAGTGTCATTGAATATTTTGAGGTATATTTGATATACCAAAGGACAAAGAGGATTTATATGGATGTCATAACACCTCTACAACACACTTATTAAGCATCTAAAGGTCACTCAGGGGACAAGTGTGAAGACAATCCTAGAAGAGCTAATGAGTGATTACAAAAAGTGAATGATGAGTGGTTTAGGAGAAATTATTAGTTAGAAAGGCATATATGAATTTCACATATTGTTTAAAACTTTCCTAATATATAGAAAATGTGTCAACTCCATATGGAAGTTTTGAACAATCAAGTGAACTCCTCATCATAAAGACAATTTCAAGAAGGATAGTGAAGAATCTTTATGCCAAATTGAGGGAGAATGATGAAATTAAGGTGGACACTCATCCATAATAAATTATGAACCTATTTTCCACTTCATTATATTGTATCATAACTAGTTTTCATAGTTTGACACTTGGACTTGTCACCTTTCCACTTCTCTTATTCTCTCTCCTTTCATATGATCTATATATGCAAATTTTGGGATTTGTAGACATTAAAGACCTAATATGTTGACGACATATTTTTTTGTCACCTTATTTTTATTTTTAATAAAGTTATGAAGTTGATTTTATCTCTACATTATCTTACCTAAATGTTTCAAGTAGTATACGTGGATGTTAAGTGATGAATATGTTCACCTTGCTTCCATTCTTCTCTTGCAAGTTTTGTGTGACATCTCTTCTAATAGGTGATCCACCAAGCTTTTGTTGTGTGCCCATTTTTTATAGTATTCTTGGGCTTGTGCATTCAAGTTCTCAAGCCTTTTTAACATAATATCAATAACACCATCATTAAAACTATTATTGATAACAACACTTCTTAAAACTGTTTGGTTGAATAAAATATCAATTCTTGTTGGCTCATGCTCTATTTTTTGCACCTTGTTGTTTTTATCATTGTTATGACTATTGATATTGTTGTTTTTGTGAAGGAACTCTTAAATTTGTTCCAGTCCCAATTGGTGTGTGCAATATAGATTATTTAGGATTTTCTATATATATAAATAATAGAGTCAAAATATTATAATGATAAAAGAGTATTCAATAAAAGTAAATATAGTTTATGAAGGTATACCAATAACATGAGTGGAGTGTTGTGCAAGTGTCAGAGGTGTAATTAAACTCTACATTCACTTTCTTCTTATCAATTACTACTCAAGCATCTATGGAATCAAATTTACATCACCTTCCATCTCTATTTCTGCTAAGGCCTCATGAGGTTGACATCCTTTGCTTATAGCACTTCTTTTGTTAATTGTTTCATATAATTTTTTCTAAAAGAAAGAGATGTTTTATTTAAAATGAACTAGATCGATATTTATTGATTTATTTGAAATAGATATAGTTAAAATATTCAAAAAAATTACCCAAACTAACCTCTTATGCTTCTAGGGAGAGTGCATTGACAAATAATTTGGGATTGAGGGCAGAAGGAACAAAGGATGCTTACAAATCTGAAATCACTTTATAGTACAATGCAAAAATATAATTACAAGAAGAAGATTTATTATGTTCATTGTGCACAACATAATTCAAATCATCTTTGATTTTTCTAAAAATAAAACTACACCAATTCAATGGTTGAGCACCCAGAGTACAAAGAAATAAACAAGAGACCAAAATGGAAGATCAAATGGTCTACCATGTAAAACGATTCTTGCTTGGAAAATTTTAATCATTCCTAATAAGAAAGGGTTTTGAACGCATTCAATTTTTATTCCTCTTTTATCATAGGATTGAGGATCTATAAAAAAAATTACTACTTTAGATTCTAGAACAAAAGAATTAAAACTATTAAAAAATTAGTAATTATTAATTTAATAATACATACCATCCACCTGCACTGAGTAATGGGACTCTAAATACTTTTTGTCATCATCATTGAGCAAGGCCTTTATGGTGACTAGATACCCATCGTTAGAGGGTATCCCTATTAGCTTTCCAATATCCTGTGGATAGATTCCAAATAAAATATTCTGGGAGTCCAAGTTGATGTGAGACGTAGAGGAAGAAGTATCGAAGCTTTACAACATAACATTTAGGAGGGGAATTTATTTGTCATAATGTGGCATATAGATAATTTTGTTGAACTTGCAAGGCTCGACCCACTCACTATATGTGTCTAGTTGTTGTAGAAGCCTTTGAATGATAGTGTATGACAAATTATACAAAATTATTTTGGGGCTTCCAATCACCCATATGCCACCACCGAAAGAGCTTTGGGAAATGGAATCTATGGAATAAAAAAGGGTTTTGGAAGTTGAGACTCGAGAGTGGGACTTGAGGAAAAGAGGATTTTTTTTAACTATGTCGTAAAGGCTAAAATGGAAAAATGTGCAAAATGAGTAACTTTTCTTATATTTATAGTCTTGGAGGTTAGAATGGGTGAACATCTATATATGCAAGCATTCATCAGAGACACCAATATCATAGCTATGAGGATCAACACATACACACATGTGATGCATTATCTGACACATGCAATAGCATAGACATTCCCCTTCTATATAGTCATTCATTCACCATATAGATGTTATTTTTAGACACCCATCCAACCTTGTTAGGCATATGCAAGGGCTCGTACATATATCTAATTGAAAGGATGTACATCTAGAATAGACCACAAAGATGACCATATGGATGAAATAGACATTCACCCATAAAGATGCCTTCCCAATTCCAATAGACATTCATCTAATTTATGCAAACATGCATCTGATTCATACAGACATATGCCTGGATAAAATAATTGCTATCTTAATTCACAAAAATGTTAACCTAAGTGAAAATAGGCATCTACCCAATCCAAACAATTTTTTTCCTGGATAGGTTTTACATGTACCTTCCCAAATCAGTCATGCATCTTGACTATATGGGTGCACGCCTATTCCAAACCATATAAGGATTCATTTTGACCTAAACAAGTGTTCATCTAATCCACACAAGTGTTCACCCAGACCTAAATAGGAATTCATCTAATATACATAGGTGTTTATCCAGACCCAAATAGGCATTCATCTAATCCACATAGGCATCCATTTAGTTTAAATAGGCATGCATCTTGTTAGAACAGGTATATGTTTGGTGTGAATAGGATTTCATCCAATTATACAAGGTGTTCTCCTGGTTTTTGTTAAACAATAGTCCAATCTAAAAAGGCATTTATCCAGCTTACATAGGCATGTGTTTGGTCAAATAGGTGTACATCTAATCTACATAGGTGTTCCTCTGGCCTTACACAACCATGCAACTCATATATAGATGTTTCCACCCAACCTAAATAATCGCTCACTTATAATTATGTCGATGTACATCTATTTATTAGCATTCATTGATGATTATAGGGTTTGCATGATTCACCATCTGGCATCACATGATTGACCTTTACAACGATTAGGCTTCTAACATGATTCACCACCATTATAAATTAGATTCACCTTGGGACCTCCATGTATTTTCTTATAGGGTAGACTAAAATGAACCCTACTTAAGATACAAGAGAGAAACTATTAGGCTTGTTAATACTTCAATATCACTTATCAATAGATAACATTTTATTAGGTAGAACCCTATTTGAGATAACTAGGGTAAATGTACCCACTTTGCATATTTTTGAACTCTACACCTCTGTATATTACTTGAATTAGTCTAGGATCAACACTATGAATCCTATATGACTTGTGAATATCATTTAAGTCATGAAATTGAATAAAATATGTATCTTAGGTTTTGAGAAGTTATTCCATTCTCTATACATACCTATACGTGATTGTAGATGACTATATATGTTAGAGCTTTAGTCAATCCTTGCTCATGGTCTTAGAACCAATATCAATCAAACTTAGGTCCCTCAATACAAACAATCCATGGAGAAACTAACTGATATGTTTTGAGAGGAGAAACACAAGCAGATTACCCTGATCTTCAAGCTATTTCATAGAAGACAAACCTTGCTAATGATGAAAACATTATCTTGCAGACTAATGGTGCTCATTTTTAGCCTAACAAGGGTGATCCTATTTATAAAACCATGTTTCACACATGAAAACTAGATTAAAACCAATACGAAGAGGATGAACATGCTCTTCAAGAACACATAAATCACTTGGAAGTATTAGATCAATCCAAACAAATGAGAAAACCATGGTGCTAGGATTATGAAGGTAGTTTTGAGATGATATCAATCTTAGTGTTTGTTCGTGAAGCATACTCCAATAATATTAGAACTATGATCATGAAATGAGTGCTTACAAATACTACTTTCATCCTTGATTTGCATTCAGCGTAACTATGCCCCTCTTATCTATACCAAATGCAAACCAATCAACCTTATTGACCTGCTAAAGCAAGGGAAGAGATATATGGACTAGTTTTCACCTTTTTTGGAACTATCAAAGTAACTTGAGTTTAGAGATGAGCTATGGGAATCTGAAGGGAAAGTGGTAAATCCTTCAAATGTGTTACAACTATCTTTTAGTTCATAAAAAAACTAAAACTCCTCCTTTTTTAAGTGATCTTCTTTATTTTAATGTTAAACCTAAAAAATTCTACTTTCAAAACTACTTTCTAACATTCCCTGACATGGCATACATTGGACATTCTATTGACACACTTTTCTTCTTGAGGAAACCATACAATTCTATTAAATAACCAAAATGATGGGCTAAGATGACATGAGAAAAATTGTACAAATGGGGCAAAGATGAAACATAGTATTTGACCTTAGTTATGACCATGGTGGACATTTTACAACCTAGAGGACCCTAAAAAAGTTTGAACTTGTAGGGAGGTTTAACTATTTTGACCATGGGGTAAAATTATCCAATAGTACCTTGCATCATTTTCTGGGTCTCTTAGGTATGAGCCATTTAGAGTGATGAGGATTTTTTAGGGTAAGTATGTGCCTATCCTCATTGATAGTAGGGCTACCCATAATTTTATCAATAAGGGGTTAGTTAAAACATGTGGGATTTAAGCTATAGATTTTAAGAGATTTAGAGTCTCCATGGTAGATGGATTCACCATTTCATGCACTAAAAAGAATCCTAAACTAAACATTACCTTAGAAAGGCATCAAATTGAGGATGACTTCTACCTGGTGGGCATAGGAGAAGTGAATGTGGTGCTTGGCATTTTATGGTTTCATTCATTTGGGGATTATATGCAAAACTACCAAACCATGGAGTTCATGTTTAAAGTGGACATGAAAGAGATGATTTTGCATAGTTTGAGAAATAGGGCACCCTTAGAAGTGACCACAAGGATGATGGAAGGGACTTCCCATGAGAAATAAATTATATGGGCAACAAGGAAGGCAAAGAAGGCTATAAATTTTGAGTTACGACAACCACTACATCATGCTAGTAACTCTAAAAATTTTAAGAAGATTTAGTGCATTTTAAGCTTGGAGTATATCATGGAAAAGGGAATTCAAAATTCATAAAAATAAGTTTATATAGAGGCCAAAAATACTCTCCATCTCATGGATATATAAAGACAAGCTAGGGATAACTCTGAGGAATAAGTTGTACAATTTTTATGCACTTATAGGCCATTTTGGAAGTATGTTTGGAAGGGGAAACATGAGGGTAAACAATGGACACTTCTTGGCACATCATGGAAAGGTTGTGAACTCCTTGAATGTGTCCATATGAAAGGTATGGTTCAAATTTTCTTGTTTCATAAAACTTGGTGAACTATAATTTTTTTATTTTTAGGTGATACATAAGGGTCATTAGCAGGCCTAATTTGACATCTAAAGTGATATATGCATGAAAATGGCCATGAAAAATAACCAAAACCATGGTACGTTCTTCCACCATGTTTTCCAAAATAGTTATAGCTCAATCATTATGAGCTTAAGGGTCATCAAATCCATGTTGAACGTATGTTCCAATGAAAACTTCATAAGGGCAAGTTTTTAAAAAAAAATCTCATGATTATGGATGATAATAAGGTAGTTAGGAATGATTGAAACCCATTAATCACAAGAGATATAAAAATATATTTAATTTATTTTGTTAAATTTAAATATCACATGTTGATGAGGAAGGAGGAATAGATTGTAGCTAGGTTGAGGGAGCTTATAGCCAAATAAATATGCAAAATTTTGAGAAAGGAAGCAAGTTTGGAGTGTGTTGGGATATATCCCATGATTGGTGATATTAAGCACAATAGGGGAAACCCTTTGTTGGGAAGAGGGTTAAAAATTCATTACTATCATAACACTTCCATCACAGATGGGCAATGATTTTTTATAGGTGTATCAATGAAGGGTTAAAAATAAGGCCTTATTTTTATAGGAAGAGGCTAAAGATGGATCATTCAATGTGATGCCAATGGATGGGGCATCTCCTTAGATGTTGTAACTATTTAAGGACAAGCAAATTTAGGTATAAAGATCATCATGTCCCCCTCATGGACATAGAATAGTAAAATATCCTTAGCATAATTCTTGGATGTTTCCCATTATCTAAAGGAAGGTAAAATAAAAGGGGAAACATCGTTTCTAATTTTAAGTTATAAAAGATACTTTTTGATATATATATTTTTAACTATGACTTAAAAATGACTTATTGAGCATGGTTAATGATAAAAAGCCATAATTTATTTTAAACTACACTAGCTATCCCCTCCAATTCGATCACCACTTTCAATAGGAAGGATATAAAAGAAAAAAATGATTTAAAAAGATATGGATAATCTGATTTGAAATAATAAAGAGCAAAATTTTTAGCATGAAACCTAGAGGTTTAAACCTTTGAGGGTGAAAACTTTCATCAAAGAACTAATAAGGATGAAAACCCTTACTAATCAACTAAGTAGGCATAATTCAAAGTTTGTATTCGATAAATTTAATTATTTAGAGGTGTTTTTGAACACCATTGGCTTTATTAACAAGGTATAGGATTCACCATTAGTGGTAAACAATTAAGAGGCTAAGTGAGTGGAAGGAGAGCCCTAAAAGGGTTAAAAAACACTAAGAAAGGGTAGTGAAACACGTGTTAAGGCTAGAGACCCCCATTCATAGTGTTGTAAGTGGGTTTGAGGATTTCCCAAGCCTAATTTGGATGCATGGTATCATTAAAATAGGAATTTGGTATTTTATCAAAATTTTCTAGCACCAATTTTTTCATAAAATCTATTTTCATGCATAAATGTTTGACTTTAATATTTCCTATTTTTATGTAATTATTGAGGAATAAAATAATACTTTTGTGCCCTCTTTTGTCACAAAAAAAATACATGGTTTTGGTTTCTAGGGTTTGAAGAAGAATTCAAAAAATAATTGTTTCGCTAGGGGTTTACCATGAATTTATAGAATTGTATAATTTGTCCCTAAGGGGACATTTCGGTTTGTAACTTCTTCCATAAATTCCTAAAAAAATGAATTATATTTTTTGTGTCTATATATGATGTACTAGTTTTTGAAACACCATGAAATATCACAACATCCTTGAAAATTACTTTTGTAAATCTAGTGGCATCATTAATTTTATTACATAAAACAAAATGAACCATATTAGAAAACTTGTCTATGATAGAAAAATTGAATCATTACGTCTTTGTGTCTTTAGTAATATCAATACAAAATCCATACTAAAATATGTCCATGGTCCTCTTGACATAGCTAATGACACATACAACCATGTATTATGTGTATAGTTTGTAGCCACTTGACATATTCTACATCTTCAGCTATTATCTTAGTCATACCAAAATATTTATCCAAACCACCATTGTGAATTTCCCTTATAATAATTCCCCTTGGAGACCCAATCGGAATACATAGTTACTTTCATTGAAGAGATAACCATCCTATATAATATATTCACCATGAATTATACCTATCTTACCTACTAACGGATTCCTAACTTGCTCAACTATCTTATCAAAATCTATATTGGTATCATATAATTACTTAACAACTTCAAATACAACTACTTCACTCACCATAGCACTTAATAATGTCACTCTCCTTCACAAATCATTAGCTACCTAATTCTACTTTCCTAATTTATGATTCAAAACAAAAGTATGTCCCTACAAGAAGGACACCCACATTGTATGCCTACTATTTAATTTCTTTTAAGTGCTCACATACTTCAGAGCCTCATGATATGTAAATAAGATAAACTCCTTAGGCATTAGGTAATGCCTTCAATGTCTTAATGCTTGTAAAATGGCTTAAAATTCAAAATCATATGTAGAATGCCTATGTCTTACTTCATTTAACTTCTCACTAAAATATATTATTGGTCTTACTTCTAGACTTGAAACAACTCCAATTCCCACATGTAAAGCATCATAATACATCTTAGACACTTTATTAAAATTTGGTAATATTAAAATGGGTTCTTTTTGTAATCTTCTTCAAAAATTGAAATATTTTTGTTTCTACCCTTGTCCACACAAATTAAGTTCCTCTTGTGCAATATGTTATTAGTGAAAAAGACTCCTAAATTTTTTAAAGAATTTACTGTAAAAATTTTCTAAACCATGGAAGCTTATTACCACATTTTATGTTCTTTAGAACAGGCCACTCAATAATTGTCTTTACTTTTTATTATTTTATTCTTACAACATTAATTGAAACTACAAACTTCAAAAACACCAAACTATTCTACATAAACATGCACTTATTTATATTTTCATAGAGCGTTTACTTTATTAACAACTCTAATACCATTATCAAATGCCTCACGTTTTCTTCTTTACTCTTACTGAATATAAAAATATCATCAAAATAAACCAACACAAACTTACCAATTACATTGTGGCACTAAGTTTATTAACCTCATAACTATTTTGAGTGCATTAGATAATGTGAATGGCATTACCATTGACTCATATAAGTCATCCCTAGTATTGAATTTTATTTTCTATTTGTCTCTTTCATCAATCCGAATCTAATAATAGCCACTCCTTAAATCAATCTTAGTAAAGTATTTTGCTCCTACAAGAACATCCATCATATCATCTAAACAAAGCATAAAAATTACATATTTGAAGGTAATTTTATCAATTTTTCTATTATCCACACAAATCCTCCATCCTCCATATTTATTTGGAGTTAACAATGTTTGTATTGCACATAGACTCAAACTCTTTCTTACTACACCCTTTCACACCAATTCTGTAGCTTGTTTATTCAATTATGTATGTTCTATTGGAATCATCCTATAATATGTTTGATTGGATAGTGTTCATATTTTATTCAAATAAATATGATGTTGAATGTCTCTCTTTAGTGGTAAACTATATGATAATTCCATCCGATATAACATTTGCGTATTCTTTCAACACTTATGTTTTTTTTTTTTTACCACTTTTATGTCTTCTTTATTTATTGTTAATGGATAACATCAGCTTGTTATCTTGATGTGCTTGATAAATTAGTTTATGGTCAGCATGTTTTATATATTCCTTTCTTCTTTAAGATTTAATAAAAATACCTTTGTACCACCTTTCCAAAAAATATATGTATTCTTTACTCCATCATGAATTCTCTTCCTATCATATTGACATGATCTTCCCAATAACATATGGCATGCATCCATTGAAACAACATCACATCATATTTCATTTATAGAATATTTTCTTATTGAAAACTTAATTAAACACATTTTCCATTTTAAATTCATTCAATTCAATAAACCATGAAATTTGATGAGGATAAGGTTGTTTTTCACATTGTAAACCTAGTTTCTCTACCATTTTTTAAAAAATAATATTTTCAAAACTACCACCATCTATAATTACATTGAAAATATTACCCCCTAAAGTTCCCCTTGTTCAAAAAAAAAAAATCACAACCCTGCATCATCACATTCCTTAGTTTTCATATGTTTTTTCCTTGAAACAACATTGTTCTCCTCATCATGATAATTTTTTCAATGTTTGATGCTAGAAATTTTTGTATTTTTATATTTTGTCTTAACATCTACTAAATTCACTCTTGGAACCTCCTTTCTTTTTTATGATATTGTGTAAACTCAAATTTCCTGTGCCTTTCTTCTTCATACCTGTAACAAACATAATACTTGTGTTTATTCAGAAACCACCCTCTAGCACCACCATAACCTTGTCATCTCTAAAATCCTCTTCTTCTTTTTTGATATTTAATATCTTGTATATTATCTTCTCTCTCTTTTTCACCTCAAGGAGATCCTCCTCTAGTGGAATTAAATCCACATCATCCCCTTATTAGAGGTGATTGTCCTTTTCTTAGCCCAATTGATATTTTCAATATCTTCCTATTTTGTTTTTCTTCTACCTTAAAATCTAATTTATAAGCCTCCTCCATGAAAATTATTATATTCATACTCAATTCATCTTGAAAGTAAAACTTCAAACCATTTGCATACCTTGCATCCATATGTTCTTTTATTTTATCGTGATCCACCCTTGTGGAAAACTTATAAAACTCATTTGTATACTCTTGTATACTTTGATTATTTTTATTTAATTTATGGAATATTCTATAAAGGGTTTGTGCATAATCCACAAGAAAACATTTCTCCCTCATTTTATTTTCCATCTTACTCCATGTGTTTATCTTCTCTTTTCCTTTCTATGTCTCTCTTTTTACAGATGATCCCACTAGATCATTACATGACCCTTCACTTTCATGCATTCAAACTTTATTTTATTTTCTTCTCTCAGATTTTTCCATTTAATAGTTATATCCATGTGATTTAACTAGCCTATCAACTCCTCTATTTTTAAAATGCCTCCATAAACTGGAATGTCAACTTTGATTCCTTAGTTCCTTCCCTCTAAAACCCTAACCATGATTTCTTCCATTTATGGTGGATTTTGTTGTTGTTATTCTTATTGAATATTATATTCATGATCTGCTTCTTCCTTTTTTCATCTTTTTCTCTCTCTTTTTTAATTTATGATAACTATGGTTAATTTTTTCACTTACCTCTATAGCTCTTGCATAGACCTATTCATCTGATAAATTCCTCCTCATCCTTGTCCTCTCCCCATCTGTTAAACCTATTATTCAATCAAAAAAATTATACTAGAATATAAAAGCATCAATTCAAAAATATATTACCTCCAAGATTCAAACTCGATCTGATACCAGATCATAAAATACAAACTAGTTGAGAAAAAATACTAATTTGCATAAAACTCAAAAATTGCATGAAAAACAATCTTCTTTATTGAATCTCAATGAAAGAATAAAGTATTACATACGATTAATTAAATAAATCTCAACTCTAAATTGGATTCGACATGCATGACTAAAAAATTGAAATAAATCAAAATCTACTTAAAGGTAACTAACCCATGATATTTTTAACAATTATTAGTTTTAGTAACTTTCATCTTCTAGTAAGTTTTTCAACTTCTATTATTAGTATTCTTTGTGTGTAATCTAATATAATTGTAAAAATCGACATATATGTTGTAAACACTAAAAGTAACCTAATAGATGAAATTCAACTCAAGTTCATGTCAAGTTACAAAAATATCCTATTTTTAAAAATGGAAAAATCTCAAAAATTATATTAAAATGCAATTCCCGACCTTTAAGATGTTTTTAAAACATCCCTAACTAGAGGTTCAAAAGTTATTAAAGGCCTTTAGAAGTTCAGTCTCGACATCATTCCACCTACATAACAACAATGACAAACTAAAAATTTAAACCAAATTTCATTTTACAGAAGAAAGTGAATTGTTATGAAAAATGTTGAACAAACACAACAGGTCTAAATTAAAAAAATAAATAAAATATAAACTTAAGTTACTTACAAACATCATATATAAAGGTCACAAACTCATCACAATAATGGTCACTTGTAATTTGACCTTTCTCCATCTAGAACCAAATACCACTTAGCCATTTTATAGATACATATGTTCTAATCGAAGCAGGGTAGAATTATTTTTAACTATAAAGAAACTATCCAACATTATCCATTGTGAAAGAAACCCATCTTTAGCTCTAGCTAATCCAATTTTCTACTCTAAAGTTTCTACTTACATCTTAGGCTCCACTATTAGATGATTTCGATACCAGTAATCTCTGATAAAATAT
>JARHVA010006092.1:432500-487500 GCA_037957365.1 Torreya grandis
AATATCTAAATAATCCCCTCCTCAGCTAGGGTGTAAATATAGAACCCCAAAAATTTTGGCACACCCGATGGGACCCATTTATTTGGTATAAGTGAAGTTTAAAGATTGAAAAGAAGAAATTGTAGTAGTAGGAGAGATATACCACTATCAAAATTGAAGATCCTTTAATTTTTAGAGTTCATAGCATCTTCCAACCAGTGTTTTCATGTCAAAGGTTACAACAAGAGAATCAAGTCAAGGTAGTTCTTTTGAACATATTGAATTACCTTCTAATTTTTATAAAATATGAAGATTCAATAATATAAGGCCTTATCCTCCAAAGTAGAATTCATTTGTTGGTCAATCTATTGTTTTAATCCAATCTATTGTCCCCATAAGCCAAATTATTTTTGCCTAAAAGGTTATCAAGAATCAAGTGTTTGTCCCATTTAATAGGGGTATTCCCTTGAATTTGGCCTCATATGATGTCATTCTTGTGTCTACCCTTAAAACTATCCCTTTCTTCTCTAGATAATGGGATAAAACTACTAATATTGAGCTTATCCAAGATGTTGCCAATTTATGTTATGTTTATAATGTTACTGAAGACAATGTTGCCATCGGATTGCTTGCTACCTCTTTCAAAGGAAAAACATTACAATGGCATAGGAATCTTTGTTTAACGCCATTTCTACTTGGGATGAGTTAGGTGTAGCCTTAGTTAAGCAATTTGAATAAAATTTTGATCATTTATCTTTGGTTGAACAACTGACTACCATAAAAAGGTACCCCCATGAATTCATGTCTAATTTTAACCTCAAATTTTAAAAAAACATGGATTAGGATCCCTACATTGGCTAGGCCTTCCCCAGAGTATGCATTTTTTATATTACCTCAAGGCCCTTAATTTTGATATAAGTGTCATGATACAGTCCATGGGTGGTAATAATTTGTCAAATACCTATGAAATTACTATCAGAGCAGAAAATAGCCTAATTCAAGAGGGGAAACTTTCTCCAAGGCCTATAATGCCATTTTTTTATAGAATTACAACCTACTTCTCCTTCTCAAGTTCCCTAGATTCTAACTATAGCTATTATGCCATCTCCAAAATTCCAAGTTGTAACCACTCCTAATCAATCTAGTAAGATTGGTGATCTAAAAAGCATGTTACAAGTTTTTGGAAATGATATTGTTCAACTTAAGATACAATAGTACCAAGGTAGACCTTATCAATAGTAAAACTAGAGTACCTATCAATCTTTCAATAACCAAAGACCTCTTTATCAAGGTTTCAAAGACAAGAGGCAACCTTGTCAAAATCAAAGAGACATAACCCAAACTAAGCCACACGAAGCCCTTGATCTTAATTTACCTTCCAGTTCAAAAACTATTGTTCCCCAAAATAACTTGATGAATTATCCAGGTTGCTAACGTTCCAATCCAAATGACATTTAGAATCAAGCTTTGGTATCACAAGAGGTTACCATGCCACATATGACACAAGAAGATTTTTCTCTTCAAGGTGGTCTGTATCAAGACATGAATATGTTAGTCTAAAGAGAAGCTCAATAAATTCTAGGGAAGCTTGATGTTATCAATGGTAATTAGCATT
The DNA here is from genome assembly GCA_037957365.1 of Torreya grandis. Taxonomy (NCBI): domain Eukaryota; kingdom Viridiplantae; phylum Streptophyta; class Pinopsida; order Cupressales; family Taxaceae; genus Torreya; species Torreya grandis. Next base: position 434,095 of record JARHVA010006092.1, read on the forward strand.
TGGATGATCACATTGCATTCAACCAAGTTGGTAAAACTAGCAACACAAATGGTCAAGTGGCAGCTCTGACTAGAGCTAAAATAAAAGTAGTTGAAGAAACTCAATATGTGAGCAATATTTCTAGTGTTCCCAATTTTGTTTCAAAGAGTGTCAAAGATCAATTTGTTGTTCATGTGACACAGAAGATTTAGAATATAGAGACAATGAAAGTTCCCCAAATGCCCCTAACTAGAGAACAACCAATGGCTCAAAAATTGTAGCCAAGGGTTAGTGGAACATCTTTTTTGTTTGTATTTTTTTTTCAAATTTATTTTCTCTCTCCTTTTTTTTTGATGTTTGATATTTTAGTATATATTTATTAAAAATAAAATAAATGTTCAAGTTGTAATTATACTTGGTTTTGATATTCTTATATGTTAAGAACTTTATAATGTATTGTCAACCCATAAAAATTTAAGTATAAAGATGGAATATTTAATTTTCATCATCTTTCTCAGGGATTATCTACAATCTAGTCTTGTGGATAAGACTATCCAAAATAATCATTAGTTCAATTATGAATATTTTAATCTTCTATTTTATTTTTGCTCCTATGTGCATTTTTTGATCATGGTCACAAGTGGAATTGAATTTAATGACATAATACTTTCTCTTTTGCCTAAGCTATTTGATCCATATGGTTACTATCATGCTAGTTTTGGCCTTACCTATTTTGCATCCATTTTATTTGTATTTCTTGATATATTATGTTGATTCAAGCTTATAATGGATCAATTATTTGATATATTCTATGATGGACATGTTTATTTGTATATGATCATGTTACGTTGTTATGTTACAATTCATTTCATTCCACTTATATGATATATGATAGAAAATGAATTCCAAATGTGAATGTGCATGGTTGTTAATTATCATTGATTGATTGTCTTATAAATAGTAATGATCATATAATTTTATTATTATTATAATGTACACAAATATTTGATGTATCTTCATCCCACTTCTTATTACATTGGAAAATAATGTAAAAATATAAAAAATAAATTATAGTTGTGCATGGAGCACAAGTTTTATGTAGAGTGAGCTCCAACACGTGTGACTAGATCATAAAAGATTTTTATGTTGATTCATTAATATGTTTTTATTCTATATATATTATCATGGTTATTGTCATTACCATGATGCTTTTATGTGTGCAATGAGTGTGTAGGAAATTGACAGAAAGTGCAAGCAAGGAAGGATAAGAGGTGGTTGATGCCTAAACCACACAATGCCCCTATCCGTGTTAAGTGATATTTGGCCATATGTATGTTCCCCCTAATGGCTATGTATGTGTGTTATCCACCTTGGTGTTTGAGTTGATTATATATGAGCCTTAGGTTTGGACGACACATAAGGCCCTTTTAATTATCTAGTAATGTGTTGATACATTATTAATATGTTAATTACTCCCTTGGTCCAACATTGAGTAAATTCTTTAATTTTAATTTCTATATTTTTGGAGAATCTAAACATTGAAAGTCTTAAAACCTATACTTAAACCCTTCTATTGTCCTAAAAAGGGGTTTCATAGGTTAGTGAGCTAAGGGAAGTTAAAATACCATGAATTAATCCTTGTAAGCACATTTGGAAGAGGAGGAGATGAACCCCAAAAGGGGACACTTATCCTCATTTGAATGAGAGAAAAAGGAAATAACCTCCTTCCACATATAAACAAAAATATGCTTATTTTCTGAAAGGATTAATAACTAAAACATATTTGTTGAGACAAGGTAAGTAAGATTGGAAGCATAGAAAAGGAGCCAAAGGACAATACAAGTGCAGAAAAAATAATCATAAGGTTAGTACCTTTTCTTATTTTTAATTAATTTTTGTATGTGTGTGTCTTATGTGAGTATTATGAATTGATATGAAATAGAAATTGGATTGTAATAATGGGTTAGGGAAAATTATGTTTGTGATTGTGTGCAAAGCCTGAGATGTTCTTAGGGAAGGAAATTTGTTTGGTTGAAAGAGAAGCTTGGGGCCTATGTGGGTTGCTTGTTGGATTCCTTTCCAAGAGATAATTGAGGGAGAAAATTAGGGCCCATATGGGATTCTTGACGGTCCCCCCTCTTATTGGACATGTTATAATAATTTGCATAAAATGTAGAGAAATTATTGAGGTTGATGGTTGTTTTTGTAATCTCCCCAAGTATAGTCTAAGGGAAGTGCATACATCTATAACTAGGAGCTATAGGGCATTTTGTTTTCTTGGGTTAGCCATGTACTTTTGTGTGTATGGAGGTCACCTTTTGGGCTTGGGGGTTAGCTAGGTTGGAGACACCTTATGATGTCATAAGGTTAAGAGGTGAACAACCTTTATTTAATTACAAGTTTCTAAAATCCTATAGAGCTAAGAAGGAGTACTAAATAATGCAAGGGATAAAGATAGCTGATATTATTTAAGATTGTCTCATTTATTACAACACTTATGTGCACAACTAATTGTTTATGAAAAAAAGTGTAATATATTAAATTATCTCATGGTTATTGTCGCATATAGGATCTTAAAACTGGATTAGTGAAATTGTAAAAGTATGTAAGTCTTATGCATCAAAAAATAAGTTGTAATGTTAGATCTTTTTTTCAATGAAAAATGAAGTAAATTGAATGAGACCTAGTTATGTGTACCGAAAAGTATTATTTTAAATTTTATTTTGATTATAAAAAAATTAAATTAAAATATTTTTATGCTTGATATTAATAAAAAATTTAAGAATTTCTATGCTCATGAATTACTCATGTATATGTGGGTTCTTGTTTATAATTTATGCATTAGATATACTTTGAAACAAGGAAATATATTTGTATAAAGAAATGAAAATCAGATTGTAATTTCTCTTGAAATTCAAATAGTCTTTATATAGACCTTTACATAGTTGACATGTACTCTATGGTACAACTAGACAACAAATGAAACAAAGTAAATAAATTAGCTCTTGAGAACTAGTTCTCCATTTCTGCTAGTCTTTATTCACCTGCTTATGAACTTGATTGCCTTACTTTTAAAAGTGAAAATTAATTATTTATTCTATGGGGAGTGGAATCAAATTAATTCAAACATTATTATATATATTTGAGGATTATTCAAGTACCTTTAACCCTTTAGGATTTATTTAATATTATTTATTTATTTTATTTTGATTCTCCACGACACTAAACCTAATCGAGGGATGAAATTTTTAGATGGAGGATGAATACTTCCCTCATGGTGTGGTAAATCCCTTCCTTAACATAGCTAATGATATTACCAAAATAAACTTTATCTCTTGTGCCATAAGGACCATTCATGGGTTGTTGAATTGCGTCTTATTTGTGTTAATAAATAATTGTTGATGTTTTGGGTGCATCAAAATTTGCTATCAGCACTTAGTTAAAACACCATATACTTTAGGAATTATGTTAATGAATTTAATCAATGTTAAAACCCATTATTAATTGATTTTGTTCATGTAGATGGTTTGTGAGATAGGACAACCATCACATGGGCAACTAGGTCATCGGTCTCCACAAAGGTTAGTATTAGATATTAGTAGAGTTGAGGGGGGAGAGGTAGACCTGGGTCATTAATATGATCAATGATCAAACAAATGCACTAGTAGATCCTCATCTAGACCTTTAGAGAGACCTCATCGAGTTTAAAGCTCAGATAATGTAGGCCATTCAATAACTAATTGAGGTTATGTAGGCACATCTACCCCCTCCTCCATCTGATGGACTTCATGACTTGATAGTATGGTCATAGGGATAGTCCCAAGGTTCTATGGACCCACAAAAGGATTCTAATGACCATTCAAGAGATAAGTTTGAGTGGAAAAGGTCGATATCCCCTAAGAGGGATCATCACAAGACATAATCACCTTAATGTGAGATACATACAAGGAAGACTCTGATAGCTCTCATTAGGGAGTTCACATAGTTACAACCACCCACCTGTGAATCAGTGAAAGGAGTGGAGGTTAAGTTGTGGTTACGTAATAATCAATAGATTGTTCAACACTTGTGGATACCTATATATGCCTGTGCTCACCTAGCTCTATACTTATTGAGAGGACCAACATCATCTTGGTGTGATAAAGAAGAAGTTAAATCTGATTTGTATATTTATACTCTCATTTGGGATTAGTTTTGATGCTAGTTGAATGATCAGTATCTTACGAAACATTTCAGATGGTAGAGGGTCAATGAGTTCCATTATCTTCAGCAGCATGGAGGTATGGTGGTAGATCATGAAGCTAGATTTTTTGAGCTCTTACCTTATGTAGAGTTTGCTTAAGATGAGGAGATTCTCATTACATAATTCATTAGAGGGCTTAATCCTAAACTTAAAGGTGCAATTCATTTTTTAGAGCATCTAACACTCTAGGTCATAGTTGAGAGGGCTTTGATAATAAGGGTTGAACCTAGGAGGCTTGAGAGCGCCATAAGGGGAACATGTAGAGGATGAGATATAGTAGGTCATAGGGGAACCCACCACCCACAGAGGTGGGTTTAGAACTCAATAATAAGGACAATAATAGGGTCAATAATAGGAAAAAAATATTTGTGGGGGTAGCGACACCCTCCTTGAGACCATCAAAAAAGATAGAGAGAGTACGATAGGTCCAGTGCCCTGCATAATGGTAGGGATAGAGACCTTAGTAATAGAGGCAAGGTTAAGACCTTGGTCAAACTCAATGGTATAGATAGGAAGGGACATTAAGATAATATTCAAATTTTGGGGCTCTTTTAGGATAAGTACCACGAGGTGGATGTTTCATATATGGGGGACCTCATTTTTGCTATGCAGTGTCCTTAGAGGGGTTCAATGATAGGGTAGAGGATCATAGGATCTAAATAGACATTAGGAGATGTCAATAAATCCCACATATTATATGTAATAATCAGTTATATCTAAACATAACACCAAGCCATAGTGGTGGATATAGTAGGTAGGATTGACATGATGCCATTTCTAATTCTTTTTTATCCTGGTATATATGATTCTTTTATTTTACCACTAGTAGTTGATCATTGTAGACTGGTGGATTTTAAATAGTCACACACTTGGATCGTTGAGTTGGATACTTTGGATAAGAATCCCATAAGTTCATTAATCCATAGATATGTGTTAGATGTATAAGTTTTTCCCACTATCCTAGACATGCACATTTTTCCCTTGGAATCCTATGATTTAGTTTTGGGCATGGATTATATAGATAACCATAGAGATTATATTGATTATTATGCTAAAAAAATCCATTACAATGATTATTAGGGGACAAAGATAGTGATTTATAAAATTCAAAGACCCATTTTTGTACACATAATATCAATTATGTAGCTCAAGTAGTACATGCATAAGGGACGTCAATTATATGTTAGTCATGTGAGTGACATGTTTGAGGATGAGACTGAGGTGACTAATATTTAAGCCCATCATATCTTGTAGGATCTTGGTGATTTTTTTTCAAGGAGTTATCTAGTATGCTTCCCCAATAAGATAATGATTTTACTATTGATATTGTACCTAGAGCAGAGCTAGTCTCTAAGGCTCCCTATAGGATGAATAGACTTGAGCTCAATAAGCTCAAGATTCAGATTCAATAACTCTTGGAAAAGGGTCAAATTCATGAAAGTGTGTCCCATTGGGGTTTACTAATTATTTTTGTTAAGAATAAAGGTGGTACACTTCATCTTTATATTGATTATAGGTAGCTCAATAAAGTGACCATCAAGAACCATCAACCTTTGTCGAGGATAGATGACTTATTTGATCAAGTGAAGGGGTAAAGGTGTTTTCTAAAATTGGCCTTAATTTAAGGTATCATCAACTAAGAATAACTAGGAAAACATCCATAAGATAGATTTGAGGACTCGATATGGCCACTATGAGTTTACAGTGGTACCTTTTGGTCTAATGAATGACCTAAATTTTTTCATGAGTCTCATGAATGGCATGTTTTACCATTATCTAGATTAGTTTATTTTTATCTTCTTGGATGACATATTGATTTACTACTGCACCATATAGGAGCATGAAGAACACCTACAAGAGGTTATTCAATGCATTTAGGAGCATCAACTATATGGTAGTTTAGACAACTATTCATTTTTCCAGATAGAGATATAGTATTTGGGACATGTCATTTTAGGTGAAAGAATATTTGTATATCCCTCAATGATTTGAGTGATTTTAGGGTGGCAAAAACCTACTTTAGAAAGTTAGGTGCACATATTTATGGGATTAGTAGTGTATTATAGGATATTTATGTAGGAATTTTATTATATTACTCTTCCCATTACTTCCCTTCAGTATAAATGAAATAAGTTCATTTGTAAAGAGGAGTGTGAGAGAGCCTTTCAAACTTTGAAATGACATCTCACTAGCACACCTATTTTTGCAGTTCTAGATCCCACATACAATTTTTTTGTTTGTATAGATGCTTAAAAGGAGAGCATTAGGGACATACTTATGCAAAGTGGTAGGGTGGTGTCATATGAGTCTAATAAGCTCAAATAATATGAGCTTCATTATCCTATGCATGATTTAGAGTTTTCTTCCATCATTCATGCTCTAATGCAGTGGGGCCACTTTCTATTATGGAAACTTTTAATTATGAGGACAAATCATTTAATATTCAAGTACATTTTCTCTCAACCTAATCCTAATGTCTATCAATAACATTTGATGGAGTTATCATGTGAGTACCATTTTGAGATAGAGCCTCTAAAGAGAAAGGATAATTGTATAGTTGAATCCCTTTGTAAGGGATGACATCAACTTACTTTCATAAGATCTAGGATAAAATTAAAGGATCATGTTATGGATTAGCTTCATTTTAACTCATTTTTATAGCATGTCAGACATTAGGTTGATTCATAGAGGGCCCTTGTGGGGAAATTTTCATGGTGTACCCTTAAGTCCAATGGTTTGTTGTCACAAAAAGGGCACATTTATGTGCCATATTTTGGTGATTTGAGGTAGTTGATTCTAGCTAAGGCACATGAATCACCTTATTCAAGGTATGCTAGTGTAAATAAGGTCTATGTTGAGTTACAAGAGCTATATTTTTGGTTGGGATACATAAAGACATCAAAATTTTTGTATTGAGATGTCTTTAATGCTAGCATGTCAAGGCTAAGCATTATCATCTGTCATGGCTCTTATATCCTCATGAGGTTTTGGAAAGGAAATTGGAAACCATTTATATGTATTTTATTGTTGGTATTCCTTTGTATTCCTACCATCATGATGCAATCATGGTGATAATGACAAGTTGAGAAAGGTGGTACACTTTTTTCCCATCAAGATGACCTATAATGCCATTATATTATCCTACATTTTCATGGATGACATAGTTAGATTGCATGGCATACCCAAAATATCATTTATGATAGTTATCCCATATTCATCTATCATTTTTGGACTACATTATAGTAATCCTTAGGCAAAATTCTTAATCTCAACTCAACATACCATCCTGAGATAGATAGACAAATTGAAAGAGTCAATTAGGTCCTCAAGCATATGTTGCATATGTATGTGATGAATTAGTAGTCCTATTGGGAGGAATACATCTACCTAGGAGAGTCTATATATAATAACATTTATCATATCTCCATCAACATGGCACCTTTTGAGGCATAGTATGGAAGGAATTGTATGGCTCCACTAAGATGGGATCACTTAGAAGCTTGTTTGTCCATAGAACCCACCTACTATAGCATATGGAGTGACAGGAGGTGCATATCTTTTAGATCTATTAGGAGGCACAAGAGTGACAAAAGAGGTATGCTAATGCCAATATATTGGATCAAAATATTGATGTTGGGGATAATGTATTTCCACATGTGTGACTTCTCAAGAGTCCAATCCATTATGAAAAAGGCTCTAATCTTGCATCATGTTTTGTGGGACCTTTTGAGATCCTCAAGCTGATTGAACCCAGAGCCTACCAGTTAGAATTTCTACATAGTGTATTGTGATTCCATGATGCTTTCAATATTTTATTTTTGTGAAATTATATTTTTGATATATCACATGTATTGGATTGGTCTGCTTTGAAGGTGATAGAGGATAGGGAAATATCCTTGGAGCCTGTCAAGATTTTGGATCAATAGAGGATGATCATTCAAGGGTGGGATGTGGACTAGGTTAAAGTCTAGTGGGATTGGTATGATGAGTGGGCATATACTTGGGAGGACATATTACCACTTCATAGCTAGTACCTAAAACCTTTTAGTTGAATTCTAGGATGAAGTCTTTATTAGGGGAAGGAGATGTCATGCTAGTTTTGGCCTTCCATATTTTGTATCCATTTTATATGTATTTATTGATATATTATTTTTATTTGGTCTTATGATGGATCAATTATTTGATATATTATATGATGGACATGTTAATTTAGATATGATCATGCTATATTATTATGAAAGGATTCATTTCATGCCACTTATCTAATATATGATAGAAAATGAATTACAAATGCAAATATACATCGTTGTTGATTATCATTGATTGATTTTCTTAGGGGTACTAAAGATCATATGATTTTGTTATTATTAAACTGTGCATAAATATTTGATGCATATTTGTCCCACTTATTACAACTTGGGAAAATAATGTAAAAATTGAAAAACTAAATTGTAGTTATGCATGGAGCACAAGTTTTAGGTGGAGTGATCTTTGGCACTCGTGATGAGATCACAAAATATTTTTATGTTGATTATTTAATATGTTTTTATTAGTGAATTATTATCATGGTTATTTTCATTACCATTGTTTTTTAATGTGTGAAATGAGTGTACATGAAATTTATGTAAAGTTCAATCAAGAGAAAGATAAGAAATGTCTAATTCCTAAACCACACTCCATCCCAAATTGTGTTAAGTGATATTTGGCGATGTGTATGTACCCCTAGTGGATATGTATGTGTGTTCTCAACCATGGTTTTAGAGTTTATTATTTTTTAACATTAGTTTTTGATGACACATAATGCCCTTTTATTTATCTAGTAATGTGTCCATACATTATTATTGTGTTAACCAATCCCTTGTGTTAAGGTGTGGAGCTAAAAGCTTCAACTGTTTGCAGACACAAGGAAGGATGCTGAAGAACCAGAGCCATCGGCGTCGGCAGTATGACCGACGTCAGTCAGATGCAGTGGAGAAGGAGACCGGCGACGGCAGGAATTCGGCCGACGTCGGCAGCACCAGACCAGAAGGGACCGGCGTTGGTCACCTGTGCGGTCTAAAACTGTTCATTGCATAAACAGTTAGTTAGTTGAACTGAGTGTTTGCATGCTAAGGGGCTAATTTAAGTCACGAGCTGTGTGTCTAATTATTGTAATTAGAGTTCTATTTTTGTAAGCATGGGATCTTATTTATAGACCCATAAGGCATGTATTGTAATCAAGCAAGAAGGCAAGTAAAGGCATTGAAGCTAGCAAGGTCAAGGAGATCAGCTAAAGCATTCAAGGAGGAATATCAACTTAGGCTTTAGAGTTGTTGTGTTGAGCAAGAGAGAGAGGGAAGAAGGTCTTGAGGTGTGGCAAGCCTTTGAGGTGGAGGAAGAAGTGGCATCTTCCTTATTGTATTTTCTTCTAATAGTATTTAATACAAGAGCATGTATTGTCTCTCAAATTCTTTGTTGTCTCAAGTTTCTAACTACTTTATCATTCTGGTATAATTCCGTGTTTAATTGCATATAAGAAAGTAATCAATTGTGCTCTAATTGGTAGAGCTATAGATCCCCTGACAAGTGGTATTAGAGCTACGGTTTGCAAGAAGCAAGGTATTGTTTTTTGATGACAGGTCATTCACAGGGTTTTCTGATTGAGTGGGAGTTCAGCAATGGCAGAAGAAAGTAGACTACGAATGGAGAAGTTTAACGGCAAGAATTATCCACATTAGAGGATGCAGATTGAGGACTATCTGTATCAGAAGGATTTGTACTTACCATTGGGTGGGGTTGCATCCAAGCCCACAAATATGAAGGATGAAGAATGGAACATTCTTGATCAGAAGGCTCTCGGTTCCATAAGGTTGAGCCTTGCATCATCTGTGATTTCTAGCTTATCACAGTGCAAGACAACGGAAGAGTTGATAAAGTCCTTAGCAAATTTATACGAAAAGCCCTCAGCTTCTAATAAGGTATATCTTATGAAGTAGCTATTTACTTTGCAAATGCAGGAAGGTGGATTGGTACATACTCATCTCAGTGATTTCCATGGTTTGGTAAACCAACTAGCTTCAGTCAATATTGTTTTTGATAATGAGGTAAAGGCTCTCTTGATTTTATGTTCTTTGCCTAAAAGTTGGGACGGTTTGGTTATGGCAGTAAGTAATTCTGCATCTGCTTCTAAAATCTTAAAATTTGATGATGTTGTGAGTGTGATCTTGAATGAAGAAATATGCAGGAGAAGCATAGGTGAATCATAAGGGAATGCTCTAAGTGCAGAAAACAGGGAAAGGCAAAGGGAGAAGGTTGAGCAAGGGAAATCAAGGTCAGGAAGGAGATCCGAGTCCAAAGGTATTACCTACTGGTTTTGTGGAAAGAAAGGACATACAAAGAAGGAGTGTTGGTTGAGAGATAAAGAGAATCAACATGCAGGTATTGAAGAAGCAAAGGATGAAAATATTGTGATGCTGGATGCTCTCATACTTTCTTCAGATAGTCAGGTAGGATCATGGATTTTAGATTCTGGTTCATCTTTTCATGCATCCCCAAACAGAGATTTGTTCTACGAGTATGAACAGGGAGACTTTGGAGTTCTTTATTTAGGGGATGGTATGCCTTATCAGATAGTTGGCAAAGGGAAAGTGCAGCTGAGATTGTAGATTGACAACACGTGGGTGTTGAAAGAGGTCATGCATGTTCCAATTCTGAAGTAGAGTCTGATTTTTGTAGGAAGGTTGGGAGATGAGGGATGCACAATAACCCTCACAGTGAATTCTTGGAAGGTTACCAAGGGAGAACTTGTTCCAGCAAGAGGTAAGAAAGTAGATACTCTTTATCTGTCTACTTGTATTACTGATTCCACTTCTAGTGTAGATTCGAAGATGTGGCCTAATAGGCTTGGTCACAAGAACAGGAAGGGAATGGAAGTTCTTGATTCAAAAGGTATGTGTTCAAATTTGGAAAACATAAACACAGTTCATTGCAAAAAGAGGAAATTTGATGCTTTTGACAGGAACAAAGAAGCCTTAGTGTTTATGGAGGAGATGAAGGATAGAGATCAATCACAGGGGCTGAATAAATCTGAGCAGGGCAGCATGGACAGAGGTATGATCCAAGAAGAGCTCATAGATGAAAATTTCATCACTTACAGGAACACACAAACACCGATGTTGGTAGCTTGGCACCGACGTCAGTCATCTAGGTACCGACATCGGTCATGTGCAGACCAGCAGGGTCGGTAGGTGAGACAGGAGAAGTCTGACGTTGGTCATAAGGACCGACGTTGGCAGGAGGGACATCGGTGTCAGCCAGGGAAATGACGTTGGTAGTCAGGGTCAGTGCAGGGAACCGACATCGATCGGAGCAGACTGGGAGATGGCCTAGATCGGTCACTGGAATGGATGTTGGGTGAATTAATAAGTCTCAAACACCCATGTGGAGGTTAAGAAAGGTATGTGAACCTCATATTCATTGCTCACCTTCTTTATATTGCTTACTGATAGTCATGAACTAGGAAGATGGAAGAAGCAATGCAGGTAGAATCCAGAAACAATGGGAGCTTGGCATGGATGAGGAGTGTGAGTCCTTGGAGAACCAAACAGGTATTTTTTGGTAGTGTTGTCAGCTAGAAGGAAGCACTGGATAGAGGGGTGGATTCTAGTTTTAGAGAAGAGAGTGGATGGACACATGAGACAGAAGGCTATGGTATATGGTCTTGAGTACGCTGCAAATCAATGGAGGTTTGACCATTGTATTTTATCTTTACTAGGTTGGATAATATTAGCTACATTATCCTGTTACTGTATTGTGTCACTTGTTGCAGGGTTTCATATACAGAGAATTTTTTGAGCTAAGGGTAGAGTTGGTTCAAATGTATGTCATGGAGAATTTGGGAGTAGCAAAATTCTTGTGGCATAAGAGACAGGTATAGCATCACAGGTTTGCATGGTGGTTGGTCTTCATGAGTGACGTTGAAGAGGGATACAGAGCCTAAGGAACAAAATAGATGGTGTACAGGTACAGGTACAAGTTGTAGCTATTTATCTCCAAGTGGGAGATTGTTAAGGTGTGGAGCTAAAAGCTTCAATTATTTGCAGACACAAGGAAGGATGCTGAAGAACCAAAGCCACCGGCGTCGGCAGTATGACCGATGTCAGTCAGATGCAGTGGAGAAGGAGACCGGTGATGGCAGGAAGTCGGCTGACGTCGGTAGCACCAGACCAGAAGGGACCGGCGTCGGTTGCCTATGTGGTCCAGAACTGTTCATTGCACGAATAGTTAGTTAGTTGAACTAAGTGTTTGCATGCTAAGGGGCTAATTTAAGTCATGAGCTGCATGTCTAATTATTGTAATTAGAGTTCTATTTTTGTAAGCATGGGATCTTATTTATAGACCCATAAGGCATGTATTGTAATCAAGCAAGAAGGCAAGTAAAGGCATTGAAGCTAGCAAGGTCAAGGAGATCAGCTGAAGCATTCAAGGAGGAATAGAAACTCAGGCTTTAGAGTTGTTGTGTTGAGCAAGAGAGAGAGGGAAGAAGGTCTTGAGGTGTGGCAAGCCTTTGAGGTGGAGGAAGAAGTGGCATCTTCTTTATTGTATTTTCTTCTAGTAGTATTTAATACAAGAGCGTGTATTGTCTCTCAAATTCTTTGCTGTCTCAAGTTTCTAACTACTTTATCATTCTGGTATAATTCCATGTTTAATTGCATATAAGAAAGTAATCAATTGTGCTCTAATTGGTAGAGCTATAGATCCCCTGACACCTTGGTCAAACATTGAATAAACTCTTTAATTTTAATTTAATTTTTTTTGGAAAAGCTAAAATTTGATAGTCCCAAAATATTTCCCAATCCCTTATATTGGCTTAGAAAAGGGTCCCATAGGTTAGTGAGCCTAGGGAATTTTTTGGGAAGTAAAAAAAGATATGAATTCATCCTTCTAGGCATCTTGGGAAGGGGATGAGCTACACCCTAAAAGAAAACACTTGTCCTAATTTGAATGGGATAAAAAGGAAGTGGCCTCCTTCCCCATATAAGCAAAAATATTTTTATTTTCTTAAATTATTCTGAACTATAGATTTTTTTTTTTGAGAGAAGGGAAGCAAAATTAGAAGCTTGGAAGAGGAGCCAAAGATAATTCAAGTGCATAATTTTTTTTTCATAAGGTTAGTACATTTTCTTATTGTTAAGTAATTCTTATATCTGTATGTCTTGTGTGAGTATTTTGAATTCATATGAAATATAAATTTGACTATATTTATAGGTTAGGAAATATGGTTGTGATTATGTGCAAAGCCTAGGATGTACTTGGGGAAGGAAATTTGTTTGGTTGAAAGAGAAGCTTGGGGCCTATGTAGGTTGATTTTTTTATTCCTTTCCTAGATTTGGTTAAAAGAGAAGCTTGGGGCCTATGTGGACTACTTACTATATTCCTTTCCAATATCTAGTTAGGGGAGGAACTTGGGGCCTATATGGGCTATTTACTGGTTCCCCCTCTTATTAGACATTTTATAATAAGTTATAGAAAATGAAGATAAATTATTGAGGTTGATGTTTGTTTTTATAATATCCAAAGGTAAAATCCTGAGGGAGATATATACATATATAAATATGAAGATATAGGGCCTTTTGTTTCCTTAGGTTGTCCATGTACTTTTGTGTGTGTGGAGGTCACCTCCTAGCATTGGGGGTTGTGTCATGCCCAAAATTTACATCTCAGACACACACAAATCACACAATTTTTTATAACACTTTAAATAACATAGTACCACCTATGTATATAGAGGAAATAATATCAATAGGGAATACAACTCAAGCAAACACATAAACTCAACATATCTTTACAGTCATAACCCAAGTAGAAATCAAGGTGAATTGGTCTCAAGGTTTTGTTTCAATTTTTAGGTAAGGTTTATTATTTTTTATTTGATATGGTAAAAATCCTAGTTTTACAAGGACTAGGAACTATGGTATATAAAAGTTTATTAAATAATAACAAGCCCCATGATTTGGAAGAAAAAACCAAAAAATAGCACTAGGAGCTAACTAACCATTTAGAGGATAAAAACAAAATGAAAGTAAATAGTAAAGCTATTTCAAGGGGGGAATCCCTTCGTAGGTACCTTTGTATCCTATATCACCTTCTCCTATACAATCTATCTATTCTTTGTGATTTTGGCCCTAGTTCTATTTATTTGTCCTTTTAAACCCTGCTTAGCTAGGATCATTTTAGGTCTCTTCCCCATATTTTCCTTCATAGGGGTCTTATTTGTGGGAGATTTTTGGGGGAGATTGTGGGATAAAGTCTCCACCTCCATGATATGTTTCTTTAGGGTGGTCCCCTTAACCTTTGATATTTGAGAGAAACATTGGATAATTTTGGCAACCTCCTTGTTCATGGATTTCTAATCATGGATTAAACCTACTAAACATATCCATGCCTCATGAGTTTTCTTATTAAACCTTTCCAGTTGATCCTTGTTGGTTTTAAATTCTTATTTTAGGTGGGTCTTGCCTTTACCCAAAAATTTGCTTGAGTTTATTTCCTCTATAAAAAGTGGTTTAGGCTTGAAAATAGAGAGTTTCATAGGAGGATCCCTGACTGAGATTTTAGAATTGGGGATAGCATGGTAAAATATGGTTATCAAGTAGTGATATCCCAAGGTAGGATCTTCCTCATTGGAGTCCTCCTTACCAGAGGATCCCTCTAACATAACCTACTTACCCAAAAGGGTCTTTCCATATTTTACTATTAGTAGAATAAGGCCATGGTGTATGATGGGATTGGATTCATTAAGTTAGTATGTTAGATCAATGCTCTCCAAGGATTTTAAAAGATAATAATGAAGGCTAATTTTGAAGCCTTGAAATTTTTTCAACAAGATAAAGTGATGGGAAAAAAATGAGGGTATAATTACCTTTGAGAATAATATACTTCATTATTTACAAACTAATTTTGTGGAAGATCTGAGTGAGAAAACCCCTTTTATCCATTTTAATGATTTCATTGGTTTGAAAAAACCTCTATATGAGTTCTTATTTATAGTTTTATATTTAAAGTATTTTTTTTTCCTTCAATGACATCCCTGTGGTTTCACCTATCATCTCCACTATTATAGATATTCTAAAGCCTCTAACTTACATAACCTTCTTATTTCACACCATAAAAAATTTCTTTGATAAGATGAAATCATGGTCATTGACACTCAAAAAAAATTTGGTGAGGCCCCCTTTATGTAGCTTTGTCTAAACCTTATCCATGCTTCTAAATTTTGAGCAGGAAATTGGTTCAAGATGGTCCCTATCTCTACCTATCTCAATAGTAGCCTGACAACTGAAGATGGAATTTGCCAAACCCTAGTAAGACTTACAGCTAACATATTGAAATAAACTTGAAGTAAATAATTTCTCCCACCCTTTTGTTATTAATTATCCATGTGATTGAATGATGGTGGATCATGATTTTTGAAATCCTTTGCTTAAGAAGTAAAATCTACACATGTGATAGGCATGTCATCATCCTATCTAGAAGTGGCTTAATTTTAAATAGATGACATGACATTTATATGGATGTGGCATCCAACATGCTAGGTAGATAAAAGAGGGAGACCTATTCTGATATTAACAAGTAAGTCTGCCACCCCATTCCCTTCATAGTATGTGTGAATGATGGAAGAGTATGCCATATCCATCAAGATTTGTTTGACTTCATCTATTATAGCTTTTATTGTGTGGGAACGGGTGGTTTCACCTTATAAAGCATTGAGGGTATTGAGGTAATACCCTTCAATGATAATTCTATCCATATTGAGGCTAGAGGCAAGATGAATGCTCTAGAGTGCTACCTAAGCTTTGGGCACATTAATTTTTTGAATTCTTAAGGGTCCTACATAAGTAGTGATTAACATTCCCTTTGAATTTATTTTAGATCCTCCCCTACTTGTAGGGCCTAAATTTCGTTTTGAACCTCCATTGAAGTTGAGCTTAACCCAATCTTTGGGTAGAGGCTTCCACCTAACATGTTTGTGTACCAAGTCTTTAGAAGGAGACGTAATTTTCTGTACTACCTCCCAATTTTTGAAGATCAGATGTTCAGAGAGAGATCCTAGATTTTTATCAATGGGAAGGAAGGATCTCCAATTCTTATTGATGGCATGACAAAGATGGAGGAAGACAACTTTTGGCTATTGTCTTTTATTTGAGAATAGACTATCATTTTGGGCTTTTCAAACACTCCAAAAATAGTGTGGGAGGTCAAGGTTCCAAAGGAAGGATAGGGATGAAAGGCTCTATAGAGGTTTCCATTGCCTGATGAGATTGAGAATGTTGTTTGGTTTAACCCATGAAAGATTTAATTTATTCAACATCTAGTCAAAAAGGCATGAACTAGATGGGTATGATAGAAAAAAATGATGGACTGAGTCATTAGCTTCACTATATAGTGGGAATTGACTAGGGATGATGAGTCCTCTTTTTTCCAAGTTGTCCACGGTTAGGATCTTATCTTGAGCAACTAGCCAAAGGAAGAAATTTACTTTAGGATTTAGGTGTTTAATCAATAAATATTTTCAGTAGTTTCATTCATCCTCCATATTTGGTTTAGTAGTACATCCATAGGAGATTGAATACTTACCATTATCTTTAGGTGCTGATAAAAAAATGATCTTCCTTAGGGAACATGGGGATGTGAACTTGTCTAATGGAATAATTGAGATTATAAATTGCCTAGGTTTTTTTAGTAGTACAACCTTTTATGGGGAGGAATTTCCAAGCTTCTAATCCCTCAATCTCATCCCAACAATCTTTGACTTTTGTACCCCATCTTTCCTTGAAGCCAACACTTAAATTAACTCAAATACCTTGTGAAGAGAGGGGGAGGGTGGACATCCAAGCATCCTCCTAGAAATTGATTTTATTCCCCTCTTTAATTTTCCATTCAATTCCTTTTAATATTAGGTACTTACAACTACTGATGGATTTCCATAAGGTGAATCCATCAGCTAGGACTTCTTCCCAAAGTAGGAAGTCTTCCTCAGAATCTTATAGATATTTGGCCTTGACTATTCTATCCCATTCTCTATCTTATTTCATAAGCTTCCATCCCTTTTCTACCAGGAGAGCCTAGTTCATGGACTTAATAATTCTAATCCCCAGTCCCCCATTTGCTTTAGGTAGGTAGGGTTTTTCCCAAGAAACTAGGTGAAACCTAAAATGGTCCTCACTACCCCTCCATCAGAACAGTTTTGAATTTTTTCTATCTTTGTTTAATATTTCTATTTAGTATATTTTGGGATGAATTTATTAAATTTAAACAAGTGAAAATTACCCATTTACAGTACCAAAATTAGATTATTAAGTTTGTTCAACTTACATAAGATGGATCCTAATAAATTTACATTACTTTTACACATTTATAAGAACAAAAATATCTTAATTTTATTACTATGAACTAGGAAATCAAGTTGGATTAATTTTAATATTGGTTTGCAAATGTCATTAAATTGTTAACTCTAGGCTATTTCTCAAGTTACAAGACCCATTAGTATATCAATATTTTTTTATTAAGTAATAATTAGGCCAATCAAACCTAAAATGTATACCATACTAATGTCCCAATTGACATAATACAATAATAACCAATTTTATATTAATCTCAAAATGCAAAGATTATTAGTTTAGAAAATAATTAATCAACATTCACAATTGCTTATGAACTTAATAATAAAAGAAGTTATTTTGAGTACAATCAAATCCTAAAAATTTATCCATCCTAGATTATAATAAGTTTCTTCATAATATTTGTATAGGAATATTATAATATAACAATTTAATTTACAACACAATTCTATTTAACTATCACTATAATTATCTTTGCAGTTTACAGAACTGGAACTCCTCAAACTACACTATAACATAGAGAACAATGGGTCATCTTAACATTGAAAAAGTGACTCCTCCCTCTTAAATACTATTATTTTCCTAATTATTAAAAAAATTAAATATATAGGTTAAGTAAATAATTAAACAATTCACTACAAGATTTATGCGACTATTCTATATGCAAGCCAACAAGAAGGCAATATCTACTTAATGTCAAGACTATAGACAACTTATCAATTTCCAAATTTTCATCAAATAATTATACTTTTATTCACTTATAATAAAAACATACTAATAAAATTTTAAAATATAATAGTTCTCATTAAAGTATACAATACTAGGAATTATATGAGTCTCAAAAATAACATTATAATCCTAAGCATCCATGTAGGTGTGTTTGTACATGGAATAGACCTATAAGAGGAAAATTAATTTTAAATTTGTATTCCACTACACAAATTTCATAGAAAAACATTCTAAACAATCAAAATCATTCATAAATAAACCTCCTAAAACATGTCAGAGATTATAATGAATCTTCCTAACTCATATTGGTATTAAACATTATTATAGGGATAAATTTCCACTCATACACGACAATAATTACTCATTTATTTAACCCCATTAATTATTATAATAGGGAGGTGTTATCCATAAAACAATAGTCCTCCAATAGAATCTATTTACATGTTGCGATACTCAATAAAACGTCAACATAAGCTCACTATCCCATTTTCAATTAAAAGATGAAACAAATTTTATTTACCATTTTCACAATCCCACATATACATTTTTAAATGTTAAAACCTTATCTTAAAATATATACTACTAATAAAACCATCTAAAATACCTATTATGATAATCTAATTTTACATTCTTATATACGAGTGTATACATCCATATATAAATGTATATATGTATAAATAACTATAATTGCATACGAAGATCCATTTAGAATCTTGCTTATATATAAATGTGTTTAAAATAAAAATATATTTTTATATGAATCAATCTACTATTTATATATCATTAATAAGTCTATTATAATAAATTTCACTAATATATGCTTAAAACACTATCCTAAATTTTTTGAACAATCTGGGTTTGGAATTAGGTTACTAAAAATAGTAAACAACCCTAATTTGGATGTTTAAAAATTCCAAATGTGAAATTAACCTCAAGGAATTCATGAAAAACATTCATATATTAACATAAGAATTTTAGTTATGTTCAAAATGTTACATCCTAAGTAACTTAACTGATTGCAAATAACCAGATATTACATAATTTATGTGTCTTAAAAAATGGGTCTATCGATTAACATAAGATAAAATTATAGTGATAATTCATATTATTGTGTACTCCCAAATGATAGGGTAGAAATTTTAAAATTTTATTTTCTCTAAATTTTATCTTATGTATTTTTTTGAGCCCATCTTTTAGATGTTTCACGCTGATTTGCATAAAAAATAGAGTAAACATACTAAGAAATTGATTCACAAAAAGTAGGAAACAACCCTAGATGAATAATAAAAGGATCTCTCATGTAAAATAAAGATAGAAATAAATAATTACAACTTTACATTTTGATAAATTTAGATGTCTACTAAGAAAATAAAGTCTCTTTACTAACTAACTTGTAGATAATAATGACCCAGAAAATGCAGTCTTCTTTTACAACTTCATTTAACAAATAAATTTCAAATATATATATAGATATATGTATGTATGTATGTATGTATGTATGTATGTAGTTTTGAAATTTATTTGTTAAATGTAGTTGTAAAAGAAGACTGCATTTTCTAGGTCATTATTATCTACAAGTTAGTTAGTAAAGAGACTTGATTTTCTTAGTAGACATCTAAATTTATCAAAATGTATAGACACACACACACACACACATATACATACAAGATTTACAAACAAAATCAAAACAATAGAATCTTTTTGATGTTTAATAGATATACAAACTAATGTATAGGTTTATTGTTTTTAGCTCAAAACTAAATTTACACCCATAAACTTAGATATATACACCATAAATTTCCCAATTGACATCTAAATTCCTTCAATCATGAAATCAACCAAACAAATAAATTAATAATCAAAGCTACAACAATTCACAACATATTGATTTCTTTAATATGAAAGATAATAGGATTTGGGAGAGAGTATTCCCATGCTTGCATCTCTATGGATGCTCCTTGGCTCCTCCAATCTCTCCCAAGATATTATTCATCCTCCTTTATCCTTGTTCTTCCTTTTCCTTCTTTTTCCTTCTCCCTTAACCAATTATCCATGAATTGGAATGACTAAATTTGGGTCAAATTTATTTTTACATTGTTTTGAATTAAACATTAGATTAAAATTAGAAATTCATTTTCTTTAATACACATGGTGGCATACTTGTCCTCTAGCATGGAAAGTTTCCTTGCATTCATTTTGGCATGATGTAAGTTCACCACCACTAACTTGGGCATCCCACACCCATGTGAGCTTGTCATCCACTTAACATTCCCAATAATGTGGCACACATTTTGGTGATTTGGATTTGATAAGGGTTCATATTGACAATAAATAAAAACAAGTGTTCATCCATTATCTCCCACTAAACTTATCTACCTCCAACATGACCCAAGACAAAATGAAAGACTTAAGATTTAATAATACATTCATTTAAATGGATTATTATTATTATTATTATTATTATTATTATTATTATTATTATTATTATTATTATTATTATTATTAAAATCTTTCCTCAAATGATAGAAGTAGCTTCCATTAATCAATTTCAATTTTACTTATTATCCATTTTACAAAAATCATGTAAAACTAGTTATATTTAAATTTAAATAAATACATAATTATAAATCAAATGATAAAATATGAATAACATAGTCAAATATAACTAGACTATATTAATTATAAATGCATAGAATTTATTCCTAACTAAAATATGACTAGTGAGAACCTAATACACATTCAATGCAAGCATTTAGAGTATAATAAGTCGATTTTCAACTTAAGTAGAATATGACCAACATGGACTCAAATACATCCCAATTGTGACCACAATGATCGACTAAAAGCTTAGTGTCCCTATAAGCAAGATGAGATACCACTCAAGACTTTAATTGAGTAACTCAAAAGACTAACATATCCTCCAAGATAACTACTAAAAAAGGCATTTCTCAAGAACTCCACAATAGGTGGTTAATCTCCAAAAACATAGAAATGTTGATAAATAAAAATGGACTGTAAAACCATATTTTGAGACTGAATAGACCTCGAACAATGCCATATCAGCTCAAGAGATGAATCACTAAGCTAACCATTGTGACCAAACAAATCACTGCTCAATTAAAGAACAACCTACTCAAGGTCACAAATGAGTTAACATGACCTTGATAGCTTTCAAGGCAAATCAATAAAAAAAATACAATATGTCCCACGTGAACTTCTTCCACACTAACCAATTAAGGTTTCCACACAACATACTAAAATCACAACAAAACTGTGCCAACAAAAAGGCAATACTGAATTGAGGTAAGGCATTACATTCTTTACTTTAAAAAATAACATCATCCTTAGTGTGTAACTTTAGCTGACAAGAAGACACCATTTAGTGTTTTGATTTGACCTAATTTATTTATTTAATTTTTTTAAAATTATTACATCTTTTAATATTATGAATTTTAACTTTATTTCATTTGTGAATATTGTTTACTTTAAATCAATAATTATGTAAACTTTGTTGTAAGTAATTTTCATACTGACAATCTTCCATACTGTCATTCACTCTATTCCCCAATTACTTAAACCAAAATATATTTTATAGTAGTATAATACTAAATACAAGTATGCATAAAAATTATTTCATCTTGTCTTGAATCATAATGACAAATCTAAGCACCATCCCATGGTGAAAGTATAAAATGCTGACATAAGAATAATCTGTGACAATTAATAAAAAGTAATAATAATTACACTCAACTGTGTAAAGCAATACTTTGCATTGGGTTGTGTTGATATAATTAAAATTATGCATATGTATCCAAGAAATATTTGTATATAAACCATATAATTAGACCTCCCATTGTCAACATCCCTCCATAGACCTCCCATCTAGCAATATAGCTATAATAATAATAATAATAATAATAATAATAATAATAATAATAATAATAATAATAATAATAATAATAATAATAACAAAAACAACAACCAACATGTTTGGTGGGGTAGAAATGATAGTATCTCGACCTGCACGATAGGTTCCCCATCTCAATCCTACTAGCTATATTCCAAACTAATTATTCTACCCCATACCATGTTATTGGTGTAATAGTTAAGCACATATGTTTTACATGGAAAACCATCAAAACAATCACTGAAATAAATTTAAAAATTAGCCGATCATGTAAGAACAAAGCCAATAAAAATGAGACAAAGTAATCTCTAATGAAAAAGATAAAACCAAAATTCTAAATTTTTAGTTTCCACAACAATTTTCACAATCAGTGAATTGATTAAAATATTTAAAAATAATAAAATAAAATGTTGGTTTCTAAGTCAACTCAAAATAAAGTGCAATCACCTAAAATAATTTCAGCAAAACATATGCAAATAATAGATCAAATTACATTAACTATGTGACTTATGCAAAACACATAAAGTCACCCAAGGGGATAAGGCAAAAATCTCGATCTCACCTCCTAGTGGTCTGACGAATTATAATACCTCCCTAAAGCATGAGGCATCCTTATCATCTCCCAAAGGTATGAGACATCCCAATTACCTTCCAGATGTTTGAGGCATCTCAATCATCCCCCCCATAAGGGTGTTGAGGAATAGGGTCAAATCATAACCAACATAACATTATTATACTTTAATCGAATAAGATAGTAAACACATCCTTTATATACCTCTCAAAACATATATAAAATAATCCCATTAGTCTACTTGATGTCACAATGTCATCCTTGATGACATTATCAATGTTTGTATACCATTAATCTCAAGTAAATAATACTAGGAACTCTCTATGAATGGCATCACAATGCCCCACAATAGCTTGTAGTATCATCTATCCCAATCACAAATTTGGAAACTAATATCAACTAAATTCATTATAAGTGTAATAAACAAGAAGTATCAAGAATTTATGTAACCATATCTGACCAATCAAGGACATAAGAAGCTCCTCATCATTATAAAATATGAAAATACCATATTTACTATCTCCTTATTCTAATTTCAATTCCTAGAAATACACATGTTGTCTCTAGGATCACTGAGGTTATATAACCAAGGTAATCTATCATAATATCTGAACCCTCATGAAGTCACTAACATAAGTAGGTTACCAATTCATTATTTATTTCAATGATTATGTTGTTTTTTATCTTTTTTGAAAGTAAATTAAGCCCATTTGTTCTTCTTGACACTACCCAGACCAATAAGTGCCTCAAATAAATCTAAATATAAGACAATTTGGTTTGAGAACTAGGTTAACTTTATTCATCACAAAATTCACATGGACACATTCATACAAATCATCAATAACCTTGGAAGATTTCAAACATAGTTTTTGTTAATGCAAAAGAATGTTACTAATTATGCATTCCATATAAGTCCTAATTATATTTATACTCTTGTCACATTACCAAGAGATAACATGTAGTTATCCTTTTAATATCATATCAAAATTAATATAAAATTATCTATAAGTAAAGACATCACATACTAGATATCATACAAATGATAACCTAAAATACAGACATGCCAACAAAATCATCAATCCAAAACTCATAAAAACTTTACCCCAAGCTCCTACAACATGATCAATAATTTAGATCATGATCTCAGTTCAACGTAAGTGAATACATGTGTAAATATCATGATGATAAGTTTCACAACTTTGTTAACAAACACCAAATGCAATTCCCTAGAGCTCCCAGTGTTGAATCTAGGATTTGATACTATAATGTCATGCCTAAAATTTATATATTAAACATACACAAACCACACAATCATTTTGTTCTAACACTCTAAATAACACACTACCACATATGCATACAAAGGCAATAGTAACAATAAAGAATACAACTCAAGAAAACACATAAACTCAACATGACTTCACAATCATAACCCAAGTGGAAAAGAACTCTAAAATGTACACTTTCACAATTAGGGAAGTAACTCATCATAAAAATACTATCAATTAAAAATGATAGTGTAATAATAAACATGAACATAGAAATAAACTGAGTCAACACTACAATTAAATAGACAAAAATAATTTTAAGGCTAGTAAGGGTTAAGAAGGCTAAACATGCTACAAAATAACACTAGAATAAATATATAGACAAATATTTACACATGTATAAATTAAAACACCAATTATGTGTACTAAATGCATCACCACTAAAGTATTGTTTTAGAGTTGGGGTGAACAAAATGAGGAAAATGAATATCAAACCAATCATCATTTAAAACCAAATTCTATCATTACCATAAAAATAATGACAACGAGGGGACAAGAAGAAACTATAAAAATTACCAAATGATAAGATAAATAAAATGTGAAGGTTCCTATGATGAAATGAAACTCAAATGAAGAGGATACAACCATTAATTTCCATAAATTCAAAACTAGGAAATTTATTTTTTATCCATTTTGGAGTGACTCCTCAATCCAAAACTAGAAGCAACATAAATTTTTTCACAATAGCCTTTCAAAAATGCATCATCATTAAGGATACAAAAGGGATTAAATTGTTTTGTCTTCGCATAAAAATTCTCATGATTAGTGAGAATTGGTCCCAAGTTTTCATTTAAATATTACGTAAAGTTTAATATTTTTATTAATTATATTTCACGATTAATTTATTAAATTTAAACAAGCGAAAATTAACCATTTGCATTACTAAATTTTGATTTTTAAGTCTGTTAAATTTTCCGTAAGATGGATCCTAATAAATTTGAATTAATTTTACACATTTATAAGCACAACAATCTCTTATTTCCATTACTATGAATTATAATTAAATCAACTTGTCTTAATTTTAATATTGGTTTACAAACATCATTAAAATGTTAACTCTAGGCGACTTCCCATGTTACAAAACCCATTAGTATATCAGTAGTTTTTTTTCAATAATAATTAGGCTGATCGAAACTAAAATGTATAATATAATAAGGTCATAATTGATGCATTATAATAAGCACCACTTTTATATTAATCTTAAAATGCAATTATTACAAGTTTAGAAAATAATTAATCAACATTCACAATTTCTTGTGAACTCAACAATAATAAAAGAAGATATTTTGAGTACGATAAAATTCAACAAATTTATCCATCTTGGATTATAGTAATTTTTTTTATAAGCTTTGTATAGGAATATTATAATACAACAAATTAATTTATGACATAATTTTATTTAAATAACACTACAATTATCTTTGCAATCTATTGAGCTGGAACTCCTCGACCTGCACCATAATATAGACAACAATGGGTTAACTTTACGCTGTATAATTGAATCCTCCATCCTAAATACTATTATTTTCCCAATTAATAAACAAACTAAATATATAGTTAAGTAAAGAAGTGAACAATTTGACATAATATTTATGTAACTATTCTATATGCAAGCCAATAAGAGGGAAATATCCATAAAATGTCAACACTAACATAGCTTATCAATTTCCAAATTTTCATCCAATAACTACACTTTTATTCACTTATAATAACAACATACTAATATAATTTTCAAATCTAATAGTTCTCATCAAATTATATAATACTATGAATTCTATGAGTTTAAAAAAATCATTATAATCCTAAGCATCCATATAGGTGTGTTATCTATACAGAATAAACCTATAAGAGGAAAATTAATTTCAAATTTTTATTCCACTAATTAAATTCCATAGAATCATAATGTCAATGATCAAAATCATTCATAGAGAAACATCCTAAAACATGTTAGAGATACTAAACATCATTACAAGGAAAACTTTACACTCATACACCACAATAATTACTCATTTATTTAAGCCCATTCATTATGATAATAGGAAGGTGTTATACATAGCAAAATATTCATCCACAACAATATATTCGCATGTTGTGATACTCAACAAAATTTCAACATAAGCTCACTATCCTATCTTCAATTACATGAAGAAACAAATTTTATTTACCATTTTCACAATCCTACATCTACACTTTTAAATGTTAAAACCTTAACTTAAAACATCTATACTTCCAATAAAACTATCTAAATGACCTATTATCGGAATCTAATTATACATTCTTATATACAAGTCTATACATTCACATACAAATGTATATATGTATAAATAAATATAATTACATAGATCCTTTTATAATCCTACTTATAAATGAGTTTGTTATTGATATATATATATTTGTATTCATCAATTTACAATTTATATATCATAAATAAGTATTATAATAAATTTCACCAATATATACTTAAAACACTATTCAAAAATTTCTGAGCATTCTAGGTTTGGAATCAAATTACTAAAAATAGTAAACAACTTGTTTTGGATGTTTCAAATGTACAAGTTTCAAAGTAACCTCAATGAATTCATGCACAAAATTCAAATATGAAAAATTATAATTTTATTTATGTTTAACATGTTGGATCCTATGCAACTTCATCGACTTCAAATAACTAGACATTGCATAATTTATGCAAGTGTCTTCCAGAATGGGTCTACCAAATGACATACAATAAAATTATAGTGATAGTTTGTGTTATTGTATACTCCAAAATGATAGGGTTGAAGGTTTTTAATTTTTTTTTTCACTAAATTTTTGTCTTATTTATTTTCTTGATCCCATCTTTTAGATGTTTTAGATTGATTTGCACATAAAAATAGACCAAACAAGCTAAGAAACTAATTCACCAAAAATAGGAAATGACCTAGATGAATAATAAAAGGGTCTCTCATGTAATATAAATCTTGAGATGATCTATTATAAGCTTCATTTTTGATAAATTTAGATGTCTACTAAGAAAAACAAGTCTCTTTAGTAGATAACTTGGAGACAATTATGATAGAAAATGTAGTCTTCTTTTACTACTTCCTCTAACAAATAAATTTCAAATATAACCACACTCATAAAACCAATGCGTATATACAAGATTTATAAACAAAATAAATATAATATAATATTTTTAATGTTCAATAATATACAAATTAATTTATAGGTTTATTTTTTTAACTAAATACTAAATTTACACCCATTTACTTAGATATATAGACCATAAATTTCCTAATTGGACTCTAACTTATTTTAATCATGAAATCAAAAAAATAACTAAATTAATAATCAAAGCTACAACAATTCATAACAAATTTATTTATATAATGGGAAAGATAATAGGATTTAGGAGAGAGTATTCCCATGCCTGTATCTCCATGGATTATCCTTGGATCTTCCAAGCTCTCCCAATCTATCCTTCATTCTCCTTTACCCTTCTTATTTCTCTTTCTTTATCCTTCTCCATTATCTCATTCTCCATGAATTAGAATGAATAAATTTGGGTCAAATTCCTTTTTACATTGTTTTGAATTAAAGATTAGATAAAAATTTAAATTTCATTTTTTTTAATGCACATGGTGACACACTTGTCCCCTCACATGGAAAGATGCCTTGCCATTAATTTTGGCATGATGTAATTTCAACATG
The DNA here is from genome assembly GCA_037957365.1 of Torreya grandis. Classification (NCBI taxonomy): domain Eukaryota; kingdom Viridiplantae; phylum Streptophyta; class Pinopsida; order Cupressales; family Taxaceae; genus Torreya; species Torreya grandis. The sequence continues at coordinate 461,915 of JARHVA010006092.1, forward strand.
CCACTGACTTGGGCATCCCACACCCATGTGGGCTTGTCATCCACTTAACATTCCCAAGAATGTGGCACAACATTTGGTGAGTTGGCTTTGACAGTTCAAATTGAAAATAAACAAAAGCAAGTGATTTGTCCATTGTGTCCCACTCAACTTGTCTACCTCTAACATGACCCAAGGCAAAATGGAAGACTCAAGATTTAATAATACATTCATTCAAATTATTATTAATAATAATAATAATAATAATAATAATAATAATAATGGTAATAGTAATGGTAATAGTAATGGTAATAGTAATGGTAATAGCAATAGTAATAGTAATAATAAATGAATGTATTATTATTATTATTATTATTATTATTATTATTATTATTATTATAAACCTTTCCTCAAGTGATAAAAACTGCTTCCATTAATCAATTTCAATTTTAGTTATTATCCCTTTTACCAAAATAATGTAAACCTAATTATAGTTATATTTAAATAAATACATAATTATAAATTAAAATGATAAAATATGAATAACATAGTCAAATATAAGTAAACTATATTAATTGTACTTGCATAACATTTATTCTTAATTGAAATATGACTAATGAAAACTCGATATAGATCAAATGCAAGCTTATGGATTACAAGAATTTGATTTAAAAATTATGTTGAATATGACCAACATGGACTCAAAGACATCCCAAAAACACAATGGCTAACTACAAGCTCAGTGTCCCAATGAGTAAGATGAGAGACCACTCAAGACTCTAGTTGAGTAACTTAGAATACTAACATGTCCTCTGAAACAACCACTAAGAAATTCATTTCTTAATAACTCCAAAATAGGATATTGCTCACCACAAAAATATAAATATTGATAAACAAATAATGAAATCTAAAACCATCTCTTGAGATTGAATACACCTCAAACAATGTCAGGTCATCTCCAAAGACAGATCATTGAACTAACCATAATGACCAAACAAATCACTACACAACTAAAGAATAACTTGCTCAAGGTCACGATAAAGTTAACATGACCTTCATGGATTGCCAAGCAACCCAATGGGAAAAATCTAGTACATCCCATGTGAACATCATCCATACTACCTGAACAATGTCACCACATAACATATTGAAATTGTAACAACATTGTGCCAACAAAAAGGCACTATTAAATCGAGGTAGAGTATTACATGTTGACTAGGGTGGAGATACCTTATGATGTCATGAGTCTGGGAGGTGAACCACCTTTTTTTCCTAAAATTTGTTGGAATCCTATGGAGCTAGGAGGGAATAGTGTAGAATGCAAGAAATAAAGATAGTTGATATTATTTAAGATTATTCATTTATTACATCACTTATGTGCACATGTTGTTGATTATGAAAAAAATAAGTTATGTAGTATATTGAAGTAGCACATGATTATTTTAAGATATAAGAGCTCAAAAATTGATTAGTGAAATTGTAAGAAATTGTATATCTTGTGCATTAAAAAAGAAGTTGTAATGTTAAATATTTTTTGTTTAATGTAAAATGAAGTAAATTGAGTAAGACTTAGTTATGTGTACTGAAAATTATTCTCTTAGATATTATTATGATTTTAAAAAAGAAAATAGATTAAATTATTTATATGCTTTAGATTAGTACATAATTTAATTATTGTGCTCATGAATTACTCATGTATATTTGGGTTCTTACTTATTTATGCATTAGATATACTCAAAAATAAATAAATATATTTTTACAAAGAAAATAAAATTAGATTGGAATTTTTCATGAAATTAAAATAGTCCTTAAATGGATCTTTACATAGAACTGACCTATAGTTTGTGGTAGAACAAGACAATAAATATAACAAAGTAAATTAATTAATTTTTGTAATATAGTTATCCATTTCCTCACCTTCCACCTACAAGTGAAAATAAATTAACATTAGGATTCCCTCGTAGATTATTAAATTAATCAAAAGGTAGTACATACATATATACATACATACATGTATGCATGCATATCTATGTATGTATAGACATATTTTAGGGTTTGTTTAATTAAGTTTATATATGTACATTGTGTGTGTGTGTGTGTGTGTGTGTGTGTGTGTGTGTGTGTGTGTGTGTGTGTAACCCCCCCGCCCCCCACACACACACACCTATACCTATACCTATACATATACATATACATTTACATATTCATATACATATACATATACATATACATACATACATACATATACATATACATACATACATACATACATACATACATACATACATACATACATACATACATATATATATATAAACGTCTGATGGTTTCAAGGAAATATACATATTTATACAAGTAAAAATAAATAGGGTTATATTTGTTTAAATAAGAAAATAAAATAAAAAATAAAGAGTATAATACATTATAATCTTAGTGTGTGTGTATATATATTCTATTTAAAAAAACTTTTGGTGTTATCAAAGAAATACATATATTTATATAAGTAAAAATTAAAAGGGTTATATTTGTTTAAAGAAAAAAATTAAAAAAAATAAAAACAATATAATAAGTTATGATATTAGATTTTATATATACACAAAAAAAAGTGGCTCATTGGGTATTAAATCCACACCCGCCTTACGAAGGAAAGGGGTAGCTAAGCTGTTGATCCCCCTCCTCCTTTTATTTTACTAAAAGGGGGCCAAAAAAGATATATAATAAAAAAAATAAGAATCATATTTTGATAGTGTGTAAAAAAAGAAACTAAAATTATTGAAATGAATAAATAGAAGTAAAACACACCTGCGTGCACACACACACACACACACACAAAAAAAAAAGATTCTTCTTCTATTTAGTTGGGTTGTGGATGTGGATGATTTGAAGCTGTGAATAATTAATTGTTTATTCTTAGAAGTGTTTGACATTAATTTCCATGGGAAAATAATACTATGAGTGAAACATGTGTATGCATTACTCCCTTAACACACTAGGTATAAGTGAGGGAAAAAATGGAGAAGGGAGAAGAGATGTTAAAATGAAATTAAAAAAATACCAAAGACAACTTCTTTTTGTATCCATGAATTAGGGTTATTTTAGGATTTCTTAAATCTATGGTGATGTGAGATTAATCATATGGTAGAAATAAAAGGTGAGTTTATTATTGTTTAGCCTTTAGTGATCTTAATATAAGATAAAAGATATTTAATTATTTATTAGCATGTTGGAAAATAAAATAAATTAATTATATATTTATTATGATGTAATAATAGGTAGGTGAATCATATTTTGTTATGGTAATTTTAATAACCTCAAATTAAAAGAATTTACTTATTATGGTAGAATATTTGCTAAGTGAATTATATTTTATTTTGGTAATTTTTATTTACCAGAAAATAAAGAATTTAATTATTTATTCATTGTGATAGAATATTTTATAGGTGATTTCAACTTTTTATCGAGGTAATTTTACTCACCTATTTATGAATTTGATTTTTTTATTTTTAGAAGTGAAAATTGATTAATTATTAGAGTGGAATTAAATTAATTTAAACCTTCTTATGCAAATTTAAGGGTTATTCGGTACCCTTCACCCTTTAGCATTTGTTGAATATTAATTATTTATTTTATTTTATTTTGATTCCCCATGACTCTAAATCTAATCAAGAGATTAAATTTTCAGATAGAGGTTGAGATACTTCCCTCATGGCATGGTAAATACCTTCCTCAACATAGTTAGTGATATTGTCAAAAGAAATTTTATTTCTTGTGGCTGTAAGGACCATCCTTGGGTTGTTGAGTTTTGTCTTATTTGTGTTTTTTCTTAAATTATTGATGTTTTGGGTGCATCATAGTTACCTTGACATTTTATCTCACATACCTTCTTTTTAATTACCTTATTTATGTTTCAAGATTCTTTTCCTTTTAGATTTTGGATCTTATGTTATGTATCTTGATAAATAAAAATATGGATTTTTTAACATATCAGTCATGTTCTAACAAATTAGTTAGGAACTCAACTTTCAAGTTGTCAGTGTACTTGACTTGAATATCCTTGTAAACTGAGCATTCCATGATGTAATGCCACTTCATCTCCACTAACCTTCAAGTATAAAATTGACATATTCTCTTTTCCTAATCTTATTTAGGTATTATCTACCTACCAGTCTCATACCTAAGATGATGCAAGCTAGTATTTAGTTGAGCTATCAATACTTTTGCCCTCCATTTTATTTGGCTCATATTTATACCTTTTTCTCATGGTCACAAGTGGAGTTAAATTATCTAACAGAGTACTCTCTCTCTCTTTCTCATGAATTATACACAGTTACCTTGACTTTTTCTCTTACATATCCTTTTATTTCTACATAAATGTTAATACTACTCCCACCATTGGCTAGTCATTTCCCATGTATAGTTATTACCTTGAAGTTTAGTTTTTTTTTCAATGTCCAAATATTTATTTTATACATATATTTTCATAATTCATATTTAACCTATCAACTATTTGTTTATTCAAGCATCAAAATTTTATAGATTGAGAACTATCATCCTCCATGCACATTCATGTTGTATGTTGGTCTAATGGTGAATAACTTGTACTTTCAAGAAGGACATCACAAGTTCAAATATTACAAGGGGTAATGTATATACACCTTGTATTTGAAGTATAGTTAGGTACCTCTTACATACTAGGAATATGAGGTGGAAGGTACATAGAAGGTGAAATAACTACTTTATATGCATTGTCATAAGTATGACTTGCATGTAAATAAAATGCATAAAGATCATTTTACACTATGTTATTAATCATGGCTATTAGAAATTTGAGTTTGAGGTTAGAATTATGGTTGCATCATTTGGATCCAGATCCATTTACTGTGCAGTAACAAGCTTTATATTTTTGGGGATAGTGTTGTACATCTACATAATGGTGGTCTCTCGAGGAAGAATTTATGGTCCAACCTTAATCTATGCATCCAATAGATAGTCATACCAATATATTAGTATTATTGTGGGAAATAATAAACACATAGGTCTTGTTGATGAATTTATCAAGCAACTCACTCAGTGTTCCATCATTGGCTTTTATGTTTTGGAAATCATCACTATCTCTATGATTTACTCACCCTTTGGAGGATGTAGGATAGCATGTTTATTTTTTCTTGTCTTCTCTTTTTAGGTAGTTCACTCAATGTTCTTTCATTGGATTTCATGTTTTGTAAATCATCAATATCTATGTGATTTACTCTCCCTTTGGAGGTCACTGGATAGCATGCTTATTTTTTCTTATCTACTCTTTGTAGGTTTTATTTTGGTTTCCTGAAGGGGAATGTACTTTTTTCTATAATTATGTGGTTTGGTATGGTGGTCATTCATTGTTCTATGCGATCAAATATTTATATACTTTATAAGGCTAAAATTGGAATCTACTATCCTTGTATGAAAATGGCACCAACTTTCTCTATGTATTTGGCATAGGTAGGATGAGTTTTGACTCTAATTTAAATTTATTACCATAGCTTACTTTTTAATCTTCATTTTTATGAAGTGTAACAAAGAAAAAAAATTCTTTGACAATGTCATTAGGTTTATAATGCTTGTATTTTAAATTTCTATTGATTGTTTTATATACATTATTTAAGTTGAAATATTTGTTTTCTTATTGGGGGGTTTAATGGAAAATGAATTGTGTGCAAAGCTATGGAATGAATCATCCTATAGGTAGAATGTGCTTTTCTACAAATGTATAACATAGTTTTTAATTATATTTTCAATAAAGATAGTTATATTTGGTGACTTTTAAAATACTTCCAACATATATTGATTTGTAACTAAGGAAATGAGTGTTATCATGATGTTATTTCAATACAAAGAGTTTAAATATATTTATCTAAAATATAGTTAAATATGTCAATCACAAGGTTTTTATTTTAGATTTTTCTTAAACTACATTAAGTAATCATTCTATTACTTTTTTGTTTCAAATTTTTTATTGATTGGTGAAAAATGCCATCAATTTATTTACATGAAAAAATTACTTATTAATTAATGATAAATGCCATCAATTTAGTTACATCATTGTATTGAGCATACAAAAAAATTCTATAGAAAAAATGGGCTTCAAACTCCACCATATGGTTAGGATATTACAATTTTTTATTGACTACTGAAAAAAATTCTAAAGAAAGTCTAAATAGATGTCAAATTTAAGGCCAAAATTCCCATATGATAGTCAAATGGACTTAAAATTTAAGAAATAAAATAATAGTTATTAACTCACTCTAATAGACTCCCTTACTGGCATTGTTGAACACCTACCAACATAATTAGAGTAGTAAATTCAATCCTTATGTTAGGGACTACATGATACATTTACCTCTTTCATCAAATCAAGATGTATGTAAGGGATAAATGTTTTTTTTATTACTATAATATGGATTCAATATTTTCTCTAGAAAATGTCCAAAAATGGAGGCATAGATATTCCATTTATCAATGTTATACATTGAAACTAATTCTCATCTATATTTTTTGTATATTCTTTGATTGTTTTTATGCTAGAGTTTAGTATTTCTATATTTTTCTCATACCACAATTATTTTTTTGCACCTATATTATATTTATTAAGTCACATTTATTACAATGCAGCAACTAGTTCATATCCCCTTAGGTGGTGTCTTGTTGATATTTATTATGTAAAGCTCCTCTCATCCTACAACATTTGATGTAGGTATATTTTTTGGAGTTATGATTAGTAGTAGCAATGATGACAAAGTGAGAAAGGAAGTTAATTTATAAAGTATTCAATGGGGTAATAAACAACCCCTCCTAGTTGATTCTTATCCAAATATTAATTTAGAACATCTTTTATTAGGTAAAAAATGACATTATTTGTAAAATTTTACTTTTGTTGCATGATTTGTTGGTGGTATCCCCTTTGAGATTATGCTCAATACTTAGGTGCATAACACCATGGTGTTAATATTGAGGGTGTTCAAAACCTAATCAAAGGTTTTTGGTTTAAATTTTGGAGTGTTGATCACTTCAAATCCAATGTAAACCTTGGTCATTAGTTATTTTAAACACTTAGTCATCATCTCACATTGGTTTAGGGATGTTAATGTCTCTACAAAAGCCAATATTAAATTACCACTTTGGATAGAGTTTCAAGTTCTTAATTTACCCCTCTAGGTTTCATTGACTAACTAACAAAGTCTTAAGATTATTTCATATTCCATGAACATAATAATTTCATGTGTCCAAACGATAAATATGAATGTGTGTATAAGTCAACATTTACAAGGATCTCAATAAAATGGTAGATATTTATAAAGGAAACAAACATATCTCATTATGTATATTGTCTATCAACATTCCAAACATTTTTTTATATTCAAGCCACTTAACATATTATTCATGAGTTTCATTTCATGGCTAACTCAAAACCATTAGTCTTGATCAAATATTAGTGACATCGGTATAGATCAAATCATAGTATCAAGTCACTTACCATATGATTCATTTTGTGGTTTATTCAAGGGGAATGCATTTTAGTGTTATGATTTTATGGTTTGGTGTGGTGGTAATTGGTTTCTCTATTTCAATAAATCTTTATATAAGTGATAAGATTAAAATTGGAGTCTAATATCCTAGTATGAAAATGGATCCAACATTCTCCTTGTTTTGGGTAGAGGTAGGATTAACTTTGCATCTAATTTGAATTTCTTACCATAGATTATTTTCTAGTCTTCATGTTTGTGGTGGAGTGTAATAAATAAAAATGTTTTTTTGACAATGTCATTTTCTAGATAACTTATACTATCATATAGGTTCATAACTCTTTTTTTAAATTTAATTTATGCTTTTGTATACACTATTTAAGTTGAAATATTTAGATGCTTATTTGGGTTTAATTTAAAATTAATCATGTTCAAAGCTATGACATGTGTCATCCTATATGTAGAATGTGTTTTTTTACAAACATATAGAGTAGATTTTAATTAATTTTCAATAAATATAGTTATATTTGGTGACTTACACAATACTTCTAACGCATATTGATTTTTAAATAAGTAAATAAATGCTAGTATGATTTTATTTCATTACAAATAGTTTAAATATATCTATGTGAAATATAATTAGAAATATCAATTATAAGGTTTTTCATAAACCACCTTAATTAACAATTTTATTACATTTTTTCCAATTTACCATTGATTAGTGATAAATGCAATCAATATAGTTACATCATTGTAGTGAGTAAAAAATAATTCTAATGAAAAAATGGGCTTTAAAATTCATAGTATGGCCAAGATATTATGTTTTTTGATTGAATCCTCAAAGAAAAATAATAAATTTATAAGAAGCACTTAAATTGATGTCATATTTAAGTCTAAATATCCATATCATGGTCAATGGACTTCAAGTTTAAGATTTAAAATAATAGTGATTAACTCACTCTAATACACACCCTGGCAGGTATTGTTGAATGCCTATCAACATAATTAGAGTTGTCCATTCAATCATTATGTTAAGGGATACATGATATGTTTGCCTATTTCATTAGATCAAAATGTATGTAAGGGATAAATGTTTTATTTTGTGTACTATTTAATATGGATTCAATGTTTTCTCTAGCACACTTAAAAAAAAAGAATCATAGATATTCTATTCATCACTGCTATACATAGAAAATACTTTTCATTCTAGGTTTCTTTATATTCTTGAATTGTTATAATGCTAGGTTTTAGCCTTTCTATAAAATTTTTCATACTTTCATTCTTTTTTGGAACCTATATTATTTGATTAAGTCCCATTTATTATGATGCACCAATGAGTTCACTTCCCCTTAGGTGGTGACTTGTTAGTATTTATTATTCCCAACTCCTCTCATCCTAAAACATTTGGTGGAGGTGTATTTGGTGGATTTTTTATTAGTAGTATCAATGATTCCAAAGTGAGTAAGGAAGTTTATTTAAAATTATTCTATGAGGTAATTAATAAACCATCTATTTATGCTTTCAAGAGAACCTCAGGTGCTCTTAGTTCTTAAATAACACTTATAATTTTAGAATCTAGAGAATTCAAGGCATGAGTTGCATGTATTTGGCAATTAGGATGCATGCGGTGAAATAAAAATAGATTAAACTAAACTATTTCATGATATTTATAAATTTTGATGGTTGGGATCCATCTTGGTACCTTTTCTTTTGAATCTTAGTGTTAATTTTGACAAACTAGTCTAGATCCGAACTACCAACTAAACTAAATGGTTATGAATGATGTATCTAAGCTAGCGTGAATTGTTAAAAAAATGAGTAAAATAAAGGGTAGAGTAAGAAAGAAATGGTGATTGTTGATCTTTAATTATGAACATATTGAAAAATTTCCAAGAATTACCAAGCATGATCTCAATCAACATATAGTGTAAAGTAGACTAAGCTCACATTTCACTACAAACTAGGCCTAATTATAGAGATATGATGAAAATGCAAGTAAGAATTGTCTTTAATTTTAAAGTTTTACACACATCTAGATAGCTAATATACATCTTTGTTGTGGAGCAAATAAAATGATGCAAACTCAATTTCATTCAACCAACCAAGCATTACACAAGTTAGCAACCTTGTAATTAATGATCTAACCTAGTATTCCTAGAAACTATTCATTTTCAAACTTAGATAAGAAATTGAAAAAATTAGAAATTCAAACACATCAATCTAGATGATTCTTGTAGAATTCCTTGATCTTTTGTACTAATTGCTTATAAGCATACAAAATAGCTCTAAGTCCCTCTATTTTACAAATGGTAATACCTGCCTTTATAGAAAAGCTAAGCAGTATACTAGTCAATCTAAAAATATAGGTGTACAAAGATAATGACATTTATCTTTATAACAAACTATTATACACATGTCTTTTACAATCATACTGACCTAGAGGCAATCATGCTAACAAACTAACATGTGCCTTTACAAATAAAATAGGCTACTTCTTAGGTAAGCCATAACTATATCATGGAGGTGGGACCCTTTGTTAATAAAGGATACTTATAGCTCATTCATGTTGTTCATCCACTAGGCCTAAGTCTACGATAGGCCTAGTGATGGATTTCTCTTCTTAATCAGCCAGCTCATCAAAATCTTTGTCATTCCTAGCCAATGCTTCCTTAATGATTTTGAATTCACTAATCCTCTCCCTTGTATTAAATATCATGCTTAATATCCTACTATTATCTTGTCTTGGTTGTCATTAACTCTTACCCTTGATTTCTTGAATCACTAAAGTGGCTCTATGCTAGAATTCTTCATCACTAATAATTCTTAAGGTAGTGGTTTATGCAGGATCCTTAATCATAGTTCCCAAAAGCTTCTCAATTCTACCTATGAGCTCCTTATCCTCCTCAATAAGTTCTTTAACTTTGGTATGCCAAGCACTCAAAACTTGGACCTTATCTACAATAATTCACAAAATGACCCTTAGGTACCCCATGCTGATGGCTTTAAAATTTGGTATTTTCTTCCTAACTTGGATGTTAAAAAGTTGGGCAATCTTATCCTTAGAAGTTTGTCACTAAATAACCAACTCCTTGGCTAAGGTGTCCTAGTCCTCTAGTGCACTCTACCTCAACTTCATAGACTTTAGTGCCTTGAACATGTCATGAAATGACTCCTCAAGCATTTTAATCATGGAGTCTAACACTGAGAGAGTTGCTTGAGTTTACAATTTCTCTTTCTCCTTCTCTAGGTTCTAGATTCTTTGCTTCAATCCTTGGACATTAGCCCTAGCCATTGAGATTAAACCTCAATTAAAATTTCCACATCTTCCTCATGGATGGGAACCTCTCCAAGTTATTTTCCTTTAATAGGGGTTAACCCTATGAATGGTTCCACCTTTTGGAAGGTGAATTCCACTTGAACAACCATGGATATCCTTGTGGTGATCCTTTCCAATCCTACTATGTTTAGGTTGAATTAGAATTTAGTCTCTAGCTTCCTAAACTTTGGAGGCTCAAGCATCTCCACACTTGTACTACCAAACAATCTAGGGGCATCAACTTTTTAACTTTCTTGAGCATGTTGAACCTGTATTCTTCTTTTGTATTGATTTTATACCATGTCCTTGATCCATGGTTTGATGTTATCATGTATATTTAAGCCAACTTATGTCAAGGCCTATGAAGGAGAGAGGTATGGGACCTTCTACAACTTCCCATAGATAAACTAGTCAAGGATGATTGGTCCATGGATGAGAAACCCATCACTAAAGAGGTTAACTTCACTGGTAGGGTGGGTGAAGGTCAACCTAGGATTCTTCCTTGGAGTCATAAGAACCAAGGCTAGTTCTACTTGCCTTTTCTCCCTTTCCAATGGAACCAGCTCCATTCCTACTTTTTTAGATGGATCCTCCTCTCTATTTGATCTATACACTAATGCTATATCAATGAGGGCACCCTATAATGTCTCTTCCAACTCAATAGCTATCATATCAATGAATTCCATATGAGAAGGTTGTCTCTATGGAAGTACTGAAGGTGAGGGACCTTCCCTAGTTCTATATTTTAATCTTGTTTCATCAACTTTCTCCTTGCCTTTTACATCTTGAGGTTGTTCAACTTGTGCTTCTTGTTGGTGGGGTTGAGGTTTAAATGGATAATCATTGGGCTCCTCATGAGTGGTCCTAGATGGACTTAGAAATAACTGATATTTCAAGGGGTGGAATTTACATATCTTCCCTAAAGGCTTGTTGTCTCTGGTTAGTCTATGTTCCAACTTGATATTGTAACTTTTGATCTTGGAGAGAAATTCTTAAAAAATTCTTGCTCTAATGTAGATGTCATCATTGACACCTATTTCATGTTCATACTCAACCTTTGGGACCTTTATGTCCTTATTGTGGTTAATTACCATGTTCCTACAGTCCCACATCTTAAGTTCATCCAATTGGAAATCAATATATTTTCTGTGTAACCATGATTTCCAACTACTTCCAGTCTTTGATTATAATATTCCCAATATCCAATGGGAGTGGGTGGATTTGGCCTTCCCTCTTCTCTTTACATATTCTGTCAACACTCTTGATGATTTGGGAAGCAATCTCTTGTTCGGAAAGCTTGTTGGGGACATGGGCTGGCAGCCTGTAAGGTTAGGCTAGGATCCCCTCTATCCTAATGATGGTGAAATCAGGATAAAACCATATATCTCTCATGGTTTCTACCTTTTTCTTGATAACAGGATGAAATATTTGCATAGGAACTCTTATGATGGATTCAACTATGGTTGAGAAAACACAATCATAGATGAATTGTATATGATTCTTGTACTTAAATATATGCAATTTAGAATAGTAGTGAGAAATTGTGGTCCTACAATCAGGGTACCAGTTTCTAATGTTAGGGAAGGTTAAAAAGGCTATAAGGGAATCTTATAGATAGTACATCATATAGAATTTATTAAAGGTCCATATTTTGATGGCTATGAATTGCTTAGCTATGAAGAAGCTGATTAGGTCTCCCACTAGATGGGTCAATTTATCCTCTACAATGAAGTGGATATAGGACACCCAAACTTTGTTTACATATGTTGTGTAAGGGGAACCAAAGGCTCAATTTAATATGGTCATGATTATTCTAATGCCTTCCCTAAATTGGAAAATAAGGATCTATTCATCTATGGTCCTAAAGACATGGGGTCATCGAATTAACTAGGGTACAAGGACTGAATCAATGTCCTAGTGTTAACCCAGTCCCTCATGATAGGGATGTTAAGATGTGGTAAGGGGATCTTGTAATAGGTATCAAAGGCTATAGGAGAGATGTATGACACCTTATGATAACTACCCTCTCAAATTATCCATTCCTTATCTATCCTATAATCAACAAAGATGGTTCAAAGGATGTCAATATAGTGCATTACCTTTGGTTTCATCATGGCATGGTGGAGAGTGACCATTTAAATCATAACCATATTATTTTATCTTTGACTAACTACAACATTCCTCTTTTCCTCTTGTGAGATAGTCTACATTTCATCCACCAAGAAGAACAATTCAAACTAATTCCTCACTCCATAGATGTACAGGGCCATCGGGTCTAGCTTTATGTCCTTGAAAATCATTCATTGTCAGAGGTTAGATAAATCTCATCTTCTATCTTGAATTATTACTTGTTAACCAATATTTTTGATTTTTCTAAATTTCTCAAACTAGATTACCAAGGGTTCTTATTATAGCACTTGTCCTCGAGAGCATAATTATGCTATCTTGATTGAATTATGGTCAATTGAACTAATTTGGATCTTCTTTATAGAGGGTTTAGGGTTCAAATCTTTAATGGAAGGAGATATCTAGGCTTTAACTTCATACATGCTTTGTGTTTGATGGAGACCTTTTACTTGCATGGAGCCTATGTGGCATCATTCTAGTTTTTTCATGGCAATTTTCATAAGTGTCATTCAAACACTAGCCATTTGGCATTTAAAAGTCTTCTTTATTTCATGTCATAGGATCAAGATCTTAAACTTAGAATGATCCATCAATCCAAATCCAAGTCCTCACCTTTTATTGGTCTGATGATATCTAGGCTTGTAATCATGACACTTGGCATCCTCATGGATCATTCTGATGTTATGTATTTTCTATCAGTTGTCACCTTGGTCGAGCACTAGCCACATATTAAGTTTACAAAGCTTTGAAAATTCATTGAGCCTTTCACATTGTTGGATCAAATCCAATGAGCAAGTGATTTACATTGATTGCCTATCTAGCCATGGTTTAAATGAAAATATGACACGTATCCATCTTGAGAGCTTGGGATGCCTTTAATAAGTCCACCTAGGCCTTATGTCATTGGATAAAATCTATCAAGCCAGCAATAGCCACCAATCCATGTGGAGGTCTGATAATTAATTATATGCCTTTATTAGATGGGCCCCTTTTATTCCTTATGTTCAATTATCAAGGCAACACACATTTATCCCTTGGGGCCTTATGTTACTTTTTACTTTTCTCCCTATGCCTTGCACCATTGGATCAAATCCAGTGAGCAAGCATAGGCCATTAGATCAATCCTAGTGCATGTTTTTAAAGCCAAAGTCTTAAGGCTAGGGTACTCTATCCGATTAAATCCAATGAGCAAGCATCATTCATAAGATCTTGTAAGGGGTGAAGGAGATAATCATTATAACTAAAGAGATAAATAAAAGCCATTTAACATAAGGTATTAAGACTAAGGTTATGATGATTATTAGGGCCTTAGTATTAATAACCTAGGTTAAGTTAGGTAATGCATAAAAAAGGGGATGTCATGGTGCTGTGCCAAATTAGACCCAAGGAACTTAATAAAACTAAAGGAAGAAGGATAATGAAGAGCTCAAGTCATGTTATGAAAAAATGACTTAAACCCATGTGGACCCCTTATTTATAGCTTTTCTTTATGATGAGTTTTAATTATTTTCGACCAACATGGTTCTTTCTAATATTTGAATTTGAATCAAGGGCCACCTAGGGTTTCTGAACATAGAACCTTTGGGTGATCACCATGGAACCTAAAAAATGACTCATGCAACTTATTAGCAGGGTTAGTCCAAAACAAGAAGATTGAATCACATAAGCATGCTCTTTATGAGAGTGGATGATCTTCAAATTATACTAAGGACCCCAATGTTCAGGTGCTTCAAAACATGGATACAAAGACTTCTCAAGGGTCCCAATTTTGAAATGAATGGGTTATGTTGGTTCCAACAAATGGTGACTTTTTGGGGAAACATAGAAATATGTTAGAACTTCTAGACTCTGGGTTCAAACAAACATTGAGGTCATCATTCTAATTAATCAAAAAACCATCATCTAAATTCAATTATGGTTGAAACGTCAAGATTGCACTCATGGATTTAAGGTAAAACATCAAGATATACCCAAGCTATTTTTTTAATTTTATTCCACTTAATGTTTTCCATAGGATTCAAGAAGCAGTCCTTAGTTTCCTACCCTTAATTATTTATCTTGACATAGGGTACACTAAACATTCATTATAAATCAAGGCTTTGCTTAGGGAGGGCTTGGTCATTTCTCTACTACCAACCAGACATCCATATCACTGATAGATTTACCTTTTGCTCCAATCATGGCCTTGATCCAGTGCCGACTAGGCTTCCATAGCCCTGATGGAGGTTGCCTAAATCACCTTTATATGAAAGTTTCATTTTTTTTGTATTCCTATTTTTTTTATCTTTAATATTTCAGTGAGGTTAGGAACCAAGATAGCTAGGTCTAGGATTTGGTCAAATATTTGATTTTGGGAGGATCACTCATGGTTGTAACTCTTATCCCTAGGAAAGGATGTTAATTAAGTGTTAGCTAATGGCATTCTCTTGATAATATAAGCCTCCAATCCTTAAGTGCAAATCTTATTAAAACCAATGTGGATCCAAGGTCATGACTTAGGTCTCATGTAATGGATTTCTCTCCACCTATCTATACTTAGTTCCTCTAAGCTATAGCATAATGTTAGATCCCAAGACTATGGTTTCCTCTGTATGGGGTTCATACCTTCATTTTATAATTGGGGAATATCTTGAGCACATTTTGTAACATCTAATCTCAAGAATGTCTCTAAAGACATCCTAAAATAAAGGAACAAAACAACACACCAAAAACACACAGTATTAGGAAAAAATAAAAATAAGGAAACCAAACACTTATGAACAAACATATATACAAACAAGGGATAGTAAGGAAAGATACCTAAAGCAAACTAACAAACCTACCTACTCTAATCTAATCACCTTACATATTAATCCATGAAGACCCCAAAAGGGGTGGCAAAGAAGTAGTGATTGATCTATTTCCATTAGTAGCAATATGAACTCATCCCCTTGTAAATATTTGAGCTTGAAGGTGTTATTCCCTAGTATCTCTATAATTTGGTATGGACCAATCCATAGGGGTGTGAATTTTCCATTCTTACCTTTGGGTTTAGATGCTTTGTCCCAAAGGAGGACTAAGTCTCCCTACCTAACCACCTTGATCTTAGATCTTTTGTCAAACCATTTATTCACCATGACCTAGTGTCAGTTAAAGTCAACAAAAGCCCTTTCTCTATCATCTTCCATCTAGATGATGTCTAATAGCCTAGAAGTGGCATGTTCTTGACCTCCTTCCATGTATTCTTGCATGAATTTGTATGTAGGTATATTGAGAGTGATGGGAAAGATGGGCTCCTACCCATACACCAACAAAAATGGGAAAACTTTTAAGGCTTGCTTGATCCTTATTCTGTCAACCAAAGTGCAAATTTAAGCAATTTATGTCAAGTCCTAGGTTTTTCTTCTGCACATTTATTGATTATCTTCATTAGGTTCTTATTTATATATTCAAAAACACCATTCCCTTAGGGATAGTGATTGGAGGAAAACTTAAGTTTAATACCATTGTCATAAGCTCATTTAGTCATCTCAATTGAAATGAATGCAGATCCATTGTCACATTCTAGAGAGACTGGGGTCCCAAATCTAGTATATATATTTTCCTCTAGGAAGCTGATCACTTCTTCCATTCTACATTGCTTGGTGTTTTCTACCTTAGTCCACCTAGTGCAATACTCTGTGGTAGTTAAGACATATTTGTGACCTTCATATGAGTTGGGGTTGATTACTCCACCAAAGTCCAGACCCCATTATGCAAATGGTTTGTTAATCATGATGGGTTGTAGAGGCATAACTACGTTTGGCTTTTTAGAATTGAATATTTAACAAGAGTGGCATTCTCTCACATGCTTGTGAGCATCCTTGAAGATAGTAGGCCAATAGTAACCAGCCCTTAGGATTTTGTGGGTTGTAGTTCTTCTAGATGGATGTCCACTACCCAAATTTTCATGAAAGGTGGTCATAATTTAGGTGGCTTCTTCTTGTGAAACACATCTTAGGTAGATTATTTCAAAGTTCTTTTTGTACAAAATTCCATCCTTAATCAGGTAGTGGGATGCCTTGAGCCTAGGATAAGAGCTTCATATTCAATGAGGTTATTGGTGCAAGGGAATTAGATTTTGTAAGAGACATGGTAGGTTTTTTTGGTGGGATGAGTTAAGATAATGCCAACACCTAATCTAGCCTTGCATATAGCACCATCAAAATTTAATTTACATAGCCCAGGAGGAGTTTTTATGTCCTTAAGACCATCTAACCTATCATCTTCTAGGGTGAAAACCCATAATTCTAAGTCAATTATGTTGACCCTTTAATTTACATCATTGTACTCCATTATCATATGTTTCATTTTTGGTTCCCTCTCAACTCTAATTTGATTTGGGACTCCTTTCCAAGGTAGCCATAAGTGGGAGTGGTCAATAGGTATATACGCATTTAAGGCCTTGGTCTATTCTCTATTCAATAAGATCCAATAGGCATCTAGCATATCAACCACTTAATGTCAATGAATTGATGTAGTCTCAGCTTAGAGGCTATCTACTTGTGAACATTTATAAGTTCTCTAATTACCTTTACCCTTCACTTGTCTAACTGGGTGAAAATCTTACCAGACTTGATGGGGGTTAAGCCAAGTTGTTTACATATGCCAAGTATGATATTTGTAGAGGCACCTGAGGCTAAAAATAAAATGTGTAAGTTCTTACCAAACATCCTAAATATGAACAAGAAAGGGGGGATTAAGCTTTGGACTTATGTGTCATTACATTAGCATGATCAGTCTTTAGAGGTTTTCTAAATTTAAGGACTCCGTCAACAAATCTCTTTGCTCTGTGATCTATGTTATCTCATGAAAGGTGATGTTAGCCTTTATTTTATTTATGTCCTGAACTATGGTGTAACCAATTTTGAAAGGATTGGGGACTTCAAGGTTGTGTTTGGGAATAGTCCCTCTTGGGGGTCAAGATTATTTCTTAAAGAGGTATCTGGGCAAGTTATAAAGTTATTTGTGGGGTGGGGGTTGAGGTAGTCAAGGGTTGTCTCTACTCTCTATTCCTCAATGGGTGAGTCTTTTTTAAGAACCATTGAAATGCATGTATTTCTTCAGGGATCTCATTTGGTTCATTTTCCTCTTGAAAGGGGAAATCAAAGGTTTTTACCATGAAAGCCTAGTCAGAAAGCTTAGGTCTAGATGTATTTTCATTGTTTTCCTTATTTGAAACCACCCCAAATGTATCTAAATCCTCTTGGAATGCTTCAAAATCTTTACATAAATCAATGAAATCAATCTCCCCTTGTTTGGTTATGCAATGCACCTAAAATAGTTATGTAATGCAATATATGTGAGGTTAATGTCGATGGTTTTCTTTTCTGAAGATGGGTCATTATTTCTATTATTTTAGAAGCTATCATTTTGAATCCTATTGCTTGGTATATTATATATTTGAAATGAGAATTTCCTTCTTGAACTCTCAATAGTATTCCTCACTTGTTTTTACAATTAAAGGAAATTAGTACTTAGCTTATAAACCATTTTTAGGATAGATTCATTTTCACTTTTAGGGGTCTTAGAATTGTACACCTAGTTATTTATAACATTATAATATGGTGATAATTCCCTTTGATATCCTATTATGAATTCATTATTGGTGGGATAACTCATGAATCCTAAGTTTTGGTTGGGGAAATCATGACTCAAGGGCAACTGAGTGAGGTTTGGAAGTTGGTTTATAGCAGGCATGTTTTGATTATTGATGGGAAACAAGTTCATCACTATCATGTGGGGGTTAATATTCAACATAGAATAGGCCATTTCTCCTTAGGGATGCATCTAATCATTGATATTTACTACCTTAGAATAGGCCCTAGCTAGTGAGGTTATGGGTGGTATGGACCTTTTTAAGAACATCGAAGTCATAAGATCTACTACATCCTTGTAGACCTGTAGAGCTAGAACCTCATCTAGCTTATATTGATCTATGGTTCTGATGAACATATTTTGAAACCTAGCATTGAAGGACCTAATAGGCTCATTATAATCTCTTGTAATAGTTATGAATTGATGGTAGATGATGCAAGGACTGATAATTTTCCCAAACTGATGTATGAACATATTATTAAAATCATCCCAACTAGTGATGTGGTTATTAGATAGGTTCAAAAATCATTCATAAGCATCATCCTTAAAGGTTAAATGGAATAACCTATATGCTACATATTCATGCACAATATTTAGTAGTCTTAAATCAGCCTTGAAAGACTTTATATGTTCCTCAGTAGTTACTATACCTATGGGGCTAAATGTGGGCAAGTATTTATTTGGATTATGTGGGAGGTCATGGACCACACCAAGCAAATTAATGGAAGAATCACCCAATAAATCCATTCTTGTATGAGTGTTAAAGGAAAGTGTAGCTTGAATAGGTTATGTTGGAAGGGATTTAGACTTTTTGCATCTACCTTTATCTTGCCTAGATCTCCTTTATTATTTAAGCTCAAGCAAAGGTTCTCAAGTCTCTGAATGTGATCTTGTCTTGATTTTAGGAAATTCCAATGTGAAGTTTTAAGATCCTACCTGAGATATAATATGTCATGTTAAACTTTCATGAGAAAAAGGGGTTAAAATTGAATTTGGGGATTTATTCTGCAAAGGGTGTATGAAGAACTATAAAGGACATGAATATTTGTTTGAATTGATTAAATATGTATCCAATTTCATAAGTATGCTCTATCTTAATGAATTCATGCTTTAAAGAACACAAATACACCACATACATACCACCTTTGATCAAAATAAGATGGCTAATTCTATATTTTGAGGATCCTTATGGTTTGAGCTAAATCTATTATAACAAGCATTTGATACCTTAAATAAATCAACTCCCTACCTATAATAGCCCCAAATGTGTGGTAGATGGTTAAGATACGTGACCTTTACAACCTTAAATCAGATTTTCTCTTAAGAATGCCTAGGTGCACCAATCTCAGTCAAGAATATGTCAATATTAGCTATAATCTAAATGGCCCTCCTTATAACACCAATGGAGCTCTCCCTGTTGATGCTTTCCAGAGAACCTCAGGTGCTCTTAGTGCTTAAAGAACACTTCTCATTTTAGAATCCAAATAATTTAGGGTAAGAGTTGCAAGTATTTGGTAATTAGGATGCATGTGGTGAAATAAAAACAAAGCAAAGTAGACTATTCCAAGATATTTATAAATTTTGATGGTTGGGAGTTATCTTGGTGCCTTTTCTTAGGAATCTTAGTGCTAATTTTGACAAACTAGTCTAGATCTGAACTACTGAATAAACTAAATAGTTATGAACAATGTATCTAAGCTAGAGTGAATTATTTAAGGAGAGAAAGGAAAGGGTAGAGTAAGAAATAAATGGTGATTGATGATCGTTAATTATGAACATATTAACAAAGTTATAAGAATTACCAAGCATGATCTCAACTAGCATATAGTGCAAATTATCCTAAGCTCATGTTTCACTACAAACTAGGCCTAATTTTGGAAATAGGATGACAATACAAGTAAGAATTAGATTTACTTTTAAAGTCTTACACCACATCTAGATAGCTAATGCACATATTTTATTTAGAGAAAAACCCAATTTCATTTAACTAAACTACCATTACATAAGTTACCAACCCTATAATTAATGATCTAACGTAGTATTCCCAGAAACTATTCATATTCAAACTTAGATAAGCAATTGAGAAAATTAGCAATTCAAACATATCAATCTGGATGATTCTTACAAAATTCCTTGATATTTTGTATTAATTGCTTAGAAGCATACAAAATAGCTTAAAGTCCATTTTTTTACAAATGGTAATACCTACCTTTATAGAAAATTTAGGTCATATAATAGTCAGTCTAAAAATATAGGTGTATAAAGATAAAGATAGTTATATTTATAAAAAACCATAATACAAGTGTTTTTTGCAATCATATTAACTTAGAGGAAATCATGCTAATCAACTAGCATGTGCTTTTACAAAGAAAATAGGATACTCCTTAGGTAAGACATAACTAGATCATGGAGGTAGGACCCTTTGTTATTTAAGGATACTCATAGCTCATTCATGTTGTTCATCCACTAGGCCCAAGTCTACAACAATCCTAGTGATGTGCTCCTCTTCTTGATCAGCTAGCTCATCAAAAACTTTATCATTCCTATCCAAAGCTTCCTTAATGCTTCTAGCTTCACCGATCCTCTCTCCTACATTAAATATCATGCCTAATATCCTAATATTCTCTTGTCCTAATTATACTCTACTCTTGCCCTTGTTTTCTTGAATCACTAAAGTGGATTTTTGTTATAATTCTTCATCACTGATAATTCCCAAGGCAATGGGTTGTATAGGATCCTAAATCATAGTTCCTAGGAGCTTCTCAATTCTACCTATGAGCTCCTTAACCTCCTTAATAAGTTCTTCCACTTTGGTATGACAATCACTCAAGGCTTGGACCTTGTCTACAATAATTCCCAAAATTGCACTTAGGTGCCCCATGCTAATGGCTTTAAAATCTTGTATTTGCTTCCTAACCTAGATGTTAAGAAGTTAGACAGTCTTATCCTCAGAAGTCTACTGTTAAGTAACTAGCTCCTTGGTTAAGGTGGCCTAGTAATCTAGTACACTCTACCTTAGCTTCATATACTTCATTATTTTGAATATGTCATGAAATTACTCCTCAAGTATTTTAATCATGGAGTCTGACATTGAGAGAATTGCTTAAGTTTAAAAATTCTTTCTCCTTCTCTAGGTTTTGGATTATTTTCTATAATCCTTGGACACCATTCCTCGCCTATTGGGATTGAGCCTTAATTAAACTTTCCACATCCTCCTCCTAGATTGGAACCTCTCCAAGTTGTTTTCCTTTAATATGGGTTAACCCTGTGAATGGTTCCACCTTTTGGAAGGTGAATTCCTCTTGATAAACCATGGTTATCCTTGTGGTGATACTTTTGAATCCTATCATGTCTAAGTTGAATTGGACTTTAGTCCTTGGCTTTATAAACTTTAGAGGCTCAAGCATCTCCACACTTTTACTACCAAAGGCTATAGGGGTATCAACTTTATAGCTTTCCTGAGCATGTCAAACCTATATTCTTATTTCTTCTTGCTTTTATACCATGTCCTTGATCCATGGTTTTATGTTATCATGTATAATTAATCCAACTTGTGTCAAGACCCATGAAGGAGAGAGGGAGAGGACCTTCTATAACTTCTCATAGGTAAACCAATCAAGGATGACTGGTCTATGGATGGGAAACTCGTCACTGAAGAGGTTGAATTCACTCGTAGGGTGAGTGAAGGTTAACCTAGGCTTCCTCCTTGGAGTCATAGGAACCAAGGCCAATTGTACTTGCATTTTATCCCTTTCTAATGGAGCCATCTCCTTTCTTGCTTTTTCCCATGGATCATCCTCTTTATTTGAGCCATATGTTGCTACTATACCAATGAGAGCACCCTCTAATGTCTCTTCCAACTCAAAAGCTATCATATCAATGAATTCAATAGGAGAAGGTGGTCTATGTCAAAGTAATAAAGGTGAGGGACCTTCCCTAAGTATCTGTTCCAATCTTGTTTCATAAGCTTTCTCCTTACCTTTTACATCTTGAGGTTATTTAGCTTGTGCTTTTTAATGGTGGGGTTAAGGTTCAGATGGCTAATCCTTGGGCTCCTTATGAGTGGTCCCAGAAGGACCTAGAAAAAAATGATATTGCAAGGGTTGTAAATTATATATCTCCCTTGAAGGCTTATTGTCCTTGGTTAGTCTATGTTCCAACTTAATATTTTAGCTTTTGATCTTGGAGAGCACCTCTTCAAAATTTCTTACTCTAAGGTAGATGTCATCACCGACACCTAGTTTATGTTCATACTTAACCTTTGGGACCTTTTTGGCCTTAATGTGGTTAATTACCCTATTCCTATGGTGCCACATCTTAAGGTCATCCAATTGGAAATCAAAATAATATCTATGTGGAACCATGATTTCCAGCTACTTCTAGTCTTCCCAATATCCAATGAGAGGGGCCAGATTTAGCCTTTCCTCTTCTCTCTACATATTTTGTCAATTCCCTAGATGATTTGGGAAGAAATATCTTCCTTGAAAATATTGTTATGGACATGGACTTGTAACCTTTAATGTTGGGTTAGGATCTCCTCTATCCTAATGATGGTGCAATCAAGATAATACCATACATATCCCATGGTTTCTACCTATTTATTGATAAGGGGATGCAATCTTGGCATAGTAACTCCTGTGATGGCTTCAAATATGGATGGGAAAACATAATCATAGATGAATTTCATATGATTCTTTTACTTGAATATATGTAGTTTAGAAAAGTAGTGAGAAATTGTGGTCCTACCATTAGGGGACTAGTTTCTAATGCTAAGGAAGGTAACAAAGGCTAGAAGGGAATCCAATAGATAAGACAACATATAGAATTTATTAGATGCCCATATTTTGATAGCTATGAATTTCTTAGCTAGGAAGAAGTTGATTAGGTTTCCCACTAGATGGGTTAATTTCTCCTATACCATGAAGTGGATATAGGACACCTAGACTTTGTTTACATATGTGGTAGAACGGGTGCCAAAGGCTCAATTTAATAGGTTCGTGATAATTCTAATGACTTCCTTGAATTGGAAAATATGGATCTTTCCATCTAGGGTCCTGAAGACATGGGGTCCTTGGATTAAATGGGGTGTAAGTACTGAATCCAGGTCATAGATGTTAGCCCAGTCCTTCATGGTAGGGAGGTTGAGATGGGGTAAGGGGAGCTTGTAGTAGGTCTCAAGGATTACATGAGAGATGTATTCCATCTTATAGGAGATACCCTCCTGAATGAGCCATTCCCCATATATCCTATAATAAAAAAAGATGGGTGTAAGGACATCAATGTAGTGCATTACCTCTAGTTTCACCATGGCATGGTGGAGATCATCCATTTAAACTTCAACCAAGTCATTGTATCTTTTATTCACTATGGTGTTCTTCTTTTCCTCTTGGGAGATAGGCTACATTTCATCCACCAAGAATAATAATTCAAACCAATTTCTTATTCCATAGATGTTTAGGACTACCAAGCCTAGCTCTGTGTCCTTGAAAATCCTCCCTTCATTGTCAAAGGTCAGATAAAGCTTAGCTTCTATCTTCAATTATTGCCTATTAGCCACCATTTTTGATGTTACTAAATTTCTCACATTAGATTTCCAAGGGTTATTATTATATCACTTATCCTCTGGAGCACAATTATGATATCTTAATTAAATTGTGGCCAATTAAACCAATTTGGGTATTCTTTATAGAGGATTTAGGGTTTAGAGCTTTAACGGTAGGATATATTTAAGCTTTAACTTCATACATGATTTGGATTTAATGGAGACCTTTTGCTTTCATGGAGCCTATGAGGCATCATTTTGGGATTACAATAATTTTCATAAGTGTCATTTAGATAATAGCCATTTGGCATTTAAATTTTTTATTTATTTCATGCCATAGGATCAAGATCCTAGACTTAACATGATCCATCAATCCAAATCCAAGTCCTCACCTTTTATTGGTATGTTGATCTTTAGGCTTGTAGTCATGATACTTGGAATCCTCATAAATTATTCCTATGTTGTATATTCTATAAGTTATCACGTTGGTTGAGCGCTAGTAATGTATTAAGCTCATAGAGCTTTACAAAGTCATTGAGTCTTTCATGTGATTGGATCAAATCCAACAAGAAATATAATGTCATTGATTGCCTAGCTAGCTGTGGATTAAATGAAAATGTAACACATGTCCATATATATAGCTTGAGATGCCTTTGATTGGCCTCATGTCATTGGATCAAATCTAGTGGGTCAGTGATAACTGTCGATCCACATGGGGGTCTAGTCATTAATTGGATTCCTTTATTAGGTGGGCCCCTTTTATTCCTTATGTTTGATTATCAAAACACCATGCATCTATCCCTTAGGGCCTTATATTCCTCTTGAATTTTCTCCCTATGCCTTGCACAGTTGGATCAAATCTAATGAGAAAGCATATGCCATTAGATCAATCTTGGTGTAAGTTTTTTAAGCCAAACTCTTAAGGCTAGGGCACTTCATTCGATCAAATCTAGTGAGCAAGCATCATTTGTAAGATCCTACAAGGGTCAAATGATATAATCATTAAAATGAAGGAGATAAATAAAATCCATTTAGCATAATGTATTAAGACTAAGGTCATGATGATTATTAAGGCCTTAGTATTAATAACCTATTTTAAGTTATGTAATGCAAAAAAAAAGGGGGACCTCACAGAGCTGTGCCAAATTAGACCCAAGGAACTTAAGAAAAAGAAAGGGGGAAGGATAATGAAGAGATTGAATCATTTTATGAAAACATGAATTAAACCCACATGAACCCCTTATTTATAGCTTCTCTTTATGATGAGTTTTAATTGGTTCCCGCCAACATGGTTCCCTCTAATATTTGAATTTGAATCAAGGGCCACCTAGGGTTTCTAAACACAAAACCCTTTGGTGACCACCATGAAACTTTCAAAATGACTCACACAACTTATTAATAGGGTTATTCCAAAACAAAAAGATTAAATCACATAAACATGCTCCTTAATAGAGTAGATGATCTTCAAATTCTGCCAAAGACCCCAATGTTCAGGTGCTTCAAAACT